>BMAO01020475.1:0-42573 GCA_019973975.1 Trichonephila clavata
TAACTTTGAGGAAAAATCTAATAAAAAAAAAGCATAAAAATCATCTCTCTCTCTGGTTTGGTCAAATTTATTCAGTAACGAAAATATTTGCAAAATTTTTTTTTGAACAAAAGATCAAACATAGTACATGTTCCCCCTGTTTAATGCTTTGTAATAATTTTGTATAAAATAGAAATAATTTAACCCAACAAAATAAGTATGAATTTGATCAATATCAAAATCGTTTGGCTATCAAATAAGTCTACGAAGAATCCCAGATAAAGAAATAATTTGAAGGAAAACAAAAAAAATGGTGATCTCTCTCACCATTGCATTAAACTTCTGAATAATTTGACTATTTTCAACTACATGTTTTTTCTTGCATTCCTAATTGTATTTATATACATAAAATACATTAATTGGGATAAGTATTTTAAAAATACTAAACTTTAATGCAAATTTTTCTTCAACTAAGTAAGAAACTTTAAAGAAAATTTATTGTTATATCTCGTATATATTCTTGAAAATTAAATTGATTACATTTGTGAAATCAGGATAAATGGCAGTACAAGTTGTTTTGAACTGTGAACTAGTGTCACGTGACTTTAAATTTGACTAATTTCTTTAACGTGTGTCATTTTATTATATTTTATTTATTTATTTATTTTATGTAAAATCGTTTGGCAACGACATTATATTTTGCGATCTCGAGAAATGTTTAATTTGATGCTTGATTATAAAAAGAACTTTGTAGCAAGATGTTATAAAAAATATTCTATAACTCTCACACACAAATAAAAATCCTACCTACTGGCAACAAAAAAGATAGATATTCTTTTTGAACAATTAAAAACTCGTTTAATAAAACAGCTATAACTAGAGCAGTGTTAAAAATGTTTAATTTCGGTCTTTAAAGGGATTTATGATGAACAATGTGATAAAAAAGGACTCGAATATTGACCATCACAGACTCTAGTATAACTTGTACATTATCTTTTTATCATAGCTTCCAAATTAAAAATTCACACATAGTTATAAGGTCATTTTTTTTGTAGACATTTATGCTACTATTTTTCATGTATTGAAAAGGAAAGATTTTTCTTGTTAGTTTTGAATATTTTTTTTAAAAAATTTTCGTTTATCTCAGCACTTTTGGGTCTTAAAAAATAGTTTAGATTGGTGTAAATTTATATATCACAGAGGGTTAGTGATGGTAGACTAGCAATAAATGACGTTAGTTTTGAATCATGGTCCATAAACAAGGTGATGAGCTGATTTAATTTTTCCTTCGAGTTATTTCTTCTTTATCGGGGTGAGTGAACTCTGAGAAACCTCACTCTTTCTAATTTCCAACATATGAGGTTTTGAAAATTCATTTGCATTTAACCCGTGATCACTCGCGCGGGGTGCTGTGTACACCCCAGCAACAAGAAACGCTTCCTATAATTCCACAAAGAATGCGCAGAACCGTGATTTTTGCAGTAGCTGCACAGTTTGGGTCATTGAACCTTCAGGCCTGATACAATCACTCTCGCTCAGACGATTGAAACATAATGACCCTCAAAGTTTTACCTGGGATGCTGAGAGCACCCCGCGAGTGATTGAGTTATATTTTCGTACTCGAAGCTACTAAAATAGGGTAAGTGTTTCACTCTTTCCGTTAATATTTTTTTTCAAATTTATAAATATGCATGTATATTTTATTTAAAATTTCAATAATGTAGTAATAAAAATAATATGAAACTTACAAATAATTGTAAAATATAATTTTTTGTTTTAAAATTTTTTAAAAAACACTTTTCAGAATTTACGCCAAAAATTTCATGGGAAAGGGAGCAACAGTGACTCGGTCATCTATTAGATACTGTATCGACAGATTCTGAGGATGAACTAAGTGATTTCGAAGACAGTGTAATTTCAGAAGAGCACCATATTAAACAATCTGTTCATCTCATGGATACGGCACAAGAATTGGAAGAAATTTTGAGCAAGAAAAAGCAAATAAATTGACGGAAACAAATAATTGACAAAAACTCAAAAGAGGCTTTACTGACACAGAAGATAGTAAAAAGAGCATTAATTCACCAAAAAAGAGGCTCTGCACTGTTTGTCCACGGGTAAAATATGTAAAACCCAATTCATTTTGCCTTCAATGTAAGAAAAATATGTGCCTAAACCAATGAATAAGTCTGCTCTGAATGTTTTGGAAAATGATTAAAATATTTGTTTTCTACACTTTCTACTATTCTTAACATTAATTATAAAGTAAGTTTATTACTGAGAAAAAACGTTTTACTTGTGTTTTATGAAAAAAATGTAAAATTATATGTTTTAAAATGAAAATTTTGTAGGTTTAGTTTAAAGTAATATTAGTCTTATTTGTGTGCAAAAAAATTAATAATTTTATTTGCATTATACAAAAAAAACATCTTGTACTTTATAAATATGTATCATAATTGACTTAAATTTTTTTTGTATCCTTTATTACGCGTGTTAAAAGTTTGGGGTATTCTCTACACCCCCGAGTGACGACGTAGCAAAACAGCGCGAGTGACGACGGTAGCAAAAACAGGCGCGAGTGACCGCGGGTTTAATAAGTTGCAATCTCAATTATTCTATGCGATGGGTTTGGGGTGAAATCAGGATTCGAAACGACGACTTCATCTAAAGATTTCCAGCCACTAAATTCCATCGTAATAAATGGGTTGCAGTAGCCTTTTTTAAAATGTATTTTTACTTCATTTTAAGAAATGGAAATCTTTCTCAACATAAAGACATCAACTTTCTAGGATTTTATATGATTTATTTTATGTGGTAAATAAAATATATCTTAAAATTTTGAATTGTTGTTGATTAACAAACTGTTACTTTTTTTTAGGTAATTTTTAAACCTTTTTTCAGTTTAGATTGATTTTTTTTTATGGGTTACTTTTTTTACCAACTAAGGTCATTAAAAACCAGACTTTATAATAAACAATAAGTACTTTGGTTAATCAGGAAAATTTAGGTTTCCTACTTATTGATATTTGGTTTCCTACTTATTGATATTTGGTTTCATACTTATTAATATTCGGATTCATGCTTATTAATATTTGGTTTCATGATTATTAATATTTGGTTTTCTGCTTATTGATATTTGGTTTCCTACTTATTGATATCTGGTTTCATACTTATTGATATTTGATTCATACCATTTGGCCAAAATAAAGGCAAACTAATGTTTTTGATAGCATGATTTAACTTACTTGAACCATTGTGAAACAAAAGAATTTCTGAAAAAGAAATGCAAAAGCGTTTTGAATTTAAATTATATATTTTAAAAAATATATTAAATTTGAATTCACAAATGTACATCTCTCATACAGAAATTTTCCATTACTTTAATAGTAATCAGTAAAAAATAATTACAACTTTTTTGAAAGTTTATGTGCTAGGTGATCTAATACTAATGACGTTTTCAGAATTAGTTGTCCGTCAACATTATAATTTTTTCAGTGAGGTAATTCGCGATGATTTTTAATAAAAGTTTTACAATATGTGATTTGCGTCCATTTTCCATTTATGAGTGAATATAAAAACGCACAATGCAATACCCTTATTTTAATGTATTTATTCATAAAATAAATCGATTTATTGCGTGTTTTCATTTGAGTGTGGTGATCGATGAAAGCCGACTATTAAAACCGGCCTTAGTGCTTTCTTTTCGGATGAATGACCTTGATCTTGCTTCGCTAATGGAAAATCGGAACGAGTTATTCAATTCCTTTTTACTTGTCCTTTTTGCATTTTTTTTAACTAATGCTTAGCATACAATAGGTTCTTTCTAAGTACTTTTTTCCAGGTCGAAAATAGCAAACACTTTTTGTAAATATTGCTTGGTTAAAGATAATTATGCTCAATAAAAGACGTTTATTCGGGGAAAAAATGCTGACAGATTTTCTGTTAATTTACGTCACAGTAATAAGCAATGCGAATGCTACAGAGGATCGTACTCGAGTCAAGTGATACCCGAGTTGTCCCCTCATTCTCTAAACTCCCTCACCACGCTATCATGAAGATTTTGAGTTGAGCAATGATAGATTTAACGCGCTACAGCCCAGGTACACGACAAATTTTGAGTGACATCAGGATTCTAACCCACGATTCGATCACAATAATATAGTTGCACGAACTCCCCTTGGCGACCGGGGCCGAGTTCTATGGTATTGAAGTCATCATCAAAGTGAATAAGTAAATTTTGAATAAATTTTTTGGGAAAATTGGAATCGTGTATATTGTTCAAAAAATAGTGACTAACTGACTGCCACAAAACCCCTCCGTATAATTTTTAGGTATGTTTGCTGTGTGTATGTCGCGCACCCTCTGTACTACGAAAAAACCTGAAATGTAAGCGAGCAATGCTCTTATGCTTTGAAATCATTTATTAGAGGTATTATTCCAAGCTTTAGAGAACTATAAAACTCTTTAAATTTCTAAGTTTTGTCATTTCTTTTGAATAAGCAAGTGGCCATGGTAGCCAAGTGGTCTAGCCATCAGATCATGGCTAGCGTGTCATGAGTTCGATCCCAGTACCACTAAAGACCCGCCGTGTAGGGAGCGATGTACGTTAAATCTGTCGAGAGCTCAAACGTCCTCCCGTTGATGTGGTGTAGTAGTTAGGAGAGGGAGTGTCAGCTCAGGTGTCGTCCGCGTCACTTGACCATGGTTCAAAATTACGCGGACCGTCACCAAAAGCCCTTGTGTTGCTAAACAGTGCGACGTTAATATTCACTCACTCACTCACTTTGAATAAGCAATCTTTGAACACATGCAGAAGTCTAATTTTTTTCTATACTCATCCTTTCCCCCCCCCTTCCATTTTTAAAGCTTTCGTTTTTATACCCGACGTATAACGTACACCCCGGCAAATCGCGGGAGGTGGCAGGATTCTAGGGGTTCCCAAACCTGACGGACTCCAAGTTCGGCTTAGGGCCCCAAACTTGACTTTGCAGGGATTGGCTTGGTGGCGTAGTTGGTTTAGCCCTGGCCTTGTACACCTGAGGTTGAGGATTCGACTCCGGCCCCAGTCTGTGGATGGTCATGATGCATAAAATCGGCATCGTCCATGTCATTTGATTATGCGGCATGTAAAAGATCCCTTGAGTGCCTGTTTGGCTTGGGGGCTCTCAGCAAAATTAAATTCCTAGAAAAAGTTCGCATCGTCAGAGCTTAGCTCAGATTCCTATCCTCTGGATAGGAATCTGAGCATCAAAATTACTTGCGCGGTAATTAGTATCTCTGCCGCACTAAAGAGTGATACCAGCTCTCGGGGAATGCACTAGGTCTGCAATGGTAAGAATATAATATACCAATACGCAGCCCCACTAAAAAAAAACTTTGCAAGGGAGCTTTAACATTCTCCGTTACATCACTGCGCGCACTCGTAAATTTCGATCTTATTTTTTTGTGTTTAAAGTGCGCGTTATTCGCCGGATTTTTTGGTATTTATTGCTACCACTACTACTACTATTCATTGCTAGCCACTATTTTTCCGATACCTTAAACAGCAAACGAAATTCAGCATTGAAAGAAAAACTGATTTTATAAAATATCATCCAAGAATCACAACCTATTTTTCGTATTACTTTTAATAACAGATATGCCATGAGTCACATTGATCGAAATAAGTGGTTGTCTGAAAAAACGTTTAGAGAATACAGTGAGTGTGAGGTAGGATATCTCTTTGAGTGTTTCCAAAAATTTTTTTACGAGTGCTGCAACATGTGGTTGAGCATTAGAATGCTGCAAATTCAATTTATCTCGTCTCTGCTCGTTTTCCGGAAGTTTCTTCTTTAATATTCGACTAAAACGCGCATCCATTGTAATCGGTAAGAGCTCCGGGATGGTTTCATTCGATTTCAGCAGCCTCATACTGTACTACACCTAGCTGATTCCACCAAATATAGAGTATGAATTTTGAAGTGAGATTCATGAATATTGTCTTTCGTATATGATGTTGAAGCAGGGTCGGGTTTATGCTACGATTTATTACGCCTTGCTTTGTTGTAAGAAATGCACCTCTACCAACTACAGCTTAGACGCAAAACCCTTTCCGTTCTCTCTTTTGAAACCGCTGTTTGTTCGTAGAAAATCTACTTTCCATATTAATAAGCTTTAATTCGTATGACACTCAATTTCCTTGTTTTTAAACTATTATCACTTGTCACGGCTTTGAAATAAAATGAAATTGCTTGTTGAGTCACTCCCAAAGCTTCTATAAATTTTCCTTGAATTTGACTCATTCAATAATGTCTCCCTTTCTTATCTTCACGTTCCTGATCTTCCGTGACTAAATTGTGGCCGAGGTAGCCTAGCGGTCAAGGTATCGGATTGTGACTGGCATGAGCCCAGTATCACAAAGACCCACCGTGTGGGGGAGCGATGCACGTAAAATCTGTCGAGAGCTCAAATGTCCTCCTGTTGGTGTGGAGTAGTAGTTAGGAGAGGGGTGCAAGCTCAGGTGTCATACTCGTCACTTGACCATGGTTTAAAATTACCAGGTCCGTCGCAAAAAAGCCCTCTGTCGCTGAACAGTGCGACGTTAACATTCACTCACTCACTACGCGTCAAAGTCGTCATTTTCGAAGCATCCGAATCGGTACTCTAACTTGAAATTAATCTAGCACCACCCTATAAGCCTCACGCTGCACACACATAAGTAGTGACTTTCAGTTGCTTTTTTTCTTCAAATGGAAGCAGAAAAGTAAAGTTTTCTCGTAAATTGCATTTCGACGGCACTGTCGACAAATTTGGAGTTCAAAATAACTATGAAGCTTGCACTTCGATCAAATAAGACGTACTGTCAACTAAAGCCTATTGATAATGTCTTAACATGGTTATGATCCGATTCTGTTTAATACCAGTAACGCCTTCTCTTACAAATCCTTAAAACTTACTTGTTTTTCCCCCAAAATAAATAAATATACGCTGTGTGTGAAAGAGAGAATATTCATAAACCAAATTATTATAATTCTTCATAAATTTATCAATTAATTTATATTATTAATTCTTACACTCTTTCTATTCCTTTTTTTATTCCTACTTTTATGATATAAATTACTTAACGAAGCTCGGCAAAACTGAATAAAAAAGAGAAACCAAGCCACATAAGACTGATAAACTGAACCCCATTGTCATAAAATTCTAAATAATTTCACTAATATAGGATCAGTTTCACAATTCCTTTCTTATATTATTTAAAATGAATGACTAAATTACTCGTATTTATCAACCTAGAATCGAGTTTTTTTGGTTTTCTCCTCGTATTATATGAATAAATATGATCAGTTTTTCAAATACTTGAAATCTTTCCTAAGTGATCTTAGTTATCAAACCAAAATTCTTCACAACAAATAGTTATATATACATTGTAAATATTTCGTAAATAAAAAAAAACTCTTTAAGTAAAGGCACTTTTTAAACTGAAGTGAAAAGCGTAATAATTGCATTAAGAATGAAAATAATGTAGTGCCATCTGTGAATGGAACTTCAAACTAATTTTTTTCACTTCAAGTTTTTTTTCTTTTTGCAACAAAAATTTAGGATTAATTGCATTCTCAGACGGGCTAAATTTGGGATGTTTTAAAAAAAATTTATTTTATTGTTATTAATCGTGCAATTAGTTAAACATTTTAAATAAATCCAAGAATTTCATAATTGCAGTTGCATTTCTAGAGGTTAATCATAATAATACAAAATTCAAATTTTTGTTGTAAAACGAAAAAAAAAAATGCATGCGGGCAAAATTTACACATTAATGCAAGTTAGCAATAAATGAAACATGTTTAAAGAGGAAGTGATTAGCATTTTGTTTGATCTTTGATATTTAATATATGGCTAGTTAAAATGCAAAAAGAATTTCTTTTAAAAATTTCGTGCAGAATGGATGTAATATATCTCAATAATTTCCATTGTGTTGAAAAGCTTAACAATTTCAGCAGCAACTTGAAATAAGCAGTTGCTCAGACTCGAATAAAGAGTTTTTGGTTTTTTTTAAAATTCCGATTTAAGTTTATTGAGAGAGTTCAAAAAACAATTACTTACAATCTGCGAGAATTTGAAACATTCTAGAATGTTGGAAAAACCACCAGAAATAAGTATTGTATAAAGTGACGAAACGTAAAATTTTAAGGCAATTTGTCGGCAATATTTTGTTTATACAAATTTTCTTAATTTAAAACATTCCGAGACCAACTGTTGTCATGGTAACGTATCAAAGATTACAATTTCGTGATTTAGTGCATTGTCACTCGCGTTTATTGTTTAAACTTTCAATTTCTAAAGTCAGCCTTTTTCATATTATTTGGACGTTTTTAAAATGCTTTAATAGGGGGGGGGGTTAGTTAAGCAGTTCTCGAGACGTCAATGAGCTGAATTCATATGACGTCATAGTCACATGATAATGATAACCACGTGCTTCTAGCCAATCAGTTCAAAAACTCATGTGACGTCACAATCACACTATAAAAGCAATCATATGATTCCAGCCAATCAGTTCATGAGCTTCGTTGTTGCCAACTTTTACTCTTTGCAGAAACTCTTAAAAAAAGTACATATTTGTCAATAATAATAACACACATAGGTATGCAAAATGTATTTTATTCAAAAAAAAAAACACGCACAAAATAAGATTATTTTTTTAAATTTTAAAATCGTTTTGAGGAAATTTTTTTTATGACATTTGAACGGTCTTCAGTCAATCATGAAATTCGAAATTTTATAAATATAACAACAAGTACAATTAGTTTAATGTCTGTTTTGAATTCAATGAAGCACATGTGTTTGTCTTTATCATATGACCGTCTCATGAATTGAATGTGAATTGAGCCCATTGCATCCTCGGTATGTACTACATACATTTTTAATCAACATACTTGCCACTTCAACACTGACTACAATTTTTTTCGAATATTTATCTAGTAATTAACGATTAGTACATTATAGTAGTTCTTAGAATGATCATCTTATTTTTAAATCTCGTTATATATTATAACATGTTAACAAACATTTAATCGATAAGATAATTACCATATTTCGAGAAAAAGGAAATGTGCTAGAAATTATATTCGTTATAGTACTGAATGCTTTTAAAAATTTAAACTATTCAAACATACTTACAAGTATACCTGTTTCGATAACTTTTTAAATCCGGTTATACGAATCATATCACCGAATGTATTACATGGAATTTCAAATCAAATTTTACATTCAAATTACGCGTAAATTCATCCCCCCCCCCATAATTTTATTCAATTTACTGAATGTACTTCGTATACATTGTTTTAATGTGTACATAAAATTATATAATTTGGAAGTACTAATGTTTTTTTTAGCGAATTTTTCACGTAGTGGAACAAAAGCGCTATTAGGACGCAAATTTCTTCTTTCGTTTTGTCGTACCTTTTTTTCTCAGGCAATAAGCAACCAATTGACCTCGGGTTTTCGGCATTTGGTCCCTAGATGAGCCAAATCATATTTAAATTTTCCCATAGTTTTCCCTAATTTTCCTACAAATATTCCTAAATTTCGCTAGTTTATAACAAAATTTTTGTAACTTCTGTAAAAAAAATTTTTTTCTTCTTTTTTTCTTTTCTTTTTTTTTCTTTTTTATCGTGCTGATACAGATTTGTGTTATTATTTCTTTTCAGCTCAATAGTTTAGTCCTTTAGAGGATTTAGTTAGTCATTTAGAGGAGTGGTTCAGTACTACTTTCTGTTAGTAAAAAGTTCATTAGTTGCATTATTGTAAAATATATCATGGGAAAAACGCGCTAAAATTACTTGGCCATGCCAATGATTGATATCTTGCTTTTAATTTAAGTTATTTATTTTCATTTCATTTATTTCATGTGAAACAGATTTGTTTAAAATTATAATGATTTAGTTTATTGAAATATCTCGTGGTAAAAAAATTATCTTTTATCTTTTTTTTATATAAAATGTATTTATCTTATTTGAAATCCAACATTGATTCTCAACGGTTTTAAATAGTTTGATTGCATTCTTTGTAGCTAAAGTGTTCTCTACTCTTACATTTAAAAAAAATACTCCTTATATTTATCTTAATATAAATCTGAGATTCTCTTAAACTAGCACGGCGAACAAAAACTTTTTAGTATAGACTATAAAAACATAGAATCTTCTTGAATAACATTTTAAATGGAGGTGACACTGTACAAATTTATTAAACCAAAAGGCCAGGGAAACTCACAAAAACTAAACATTAATTCAATAAGCAATACTTTATGATAATTAATTCATAACATTTCACCGGTTAAAAGAAAAAAGTATGCATAAAAAATAATTAAAACAATTGTAACATTTATTTAAATTTAGTTCCAATTAATTCGATAAAGAAAGAAAAAACATTCTTGAAGCAAAAATATATTCAAATTTAAGAAAAAGCAAAGTTAAAAAAGAAAAAAATTTCATCTTTATTTTTAAACAAAACAAAAAATAGTGATATATATTTAAATTTGGTTTTAAATTAAATTTCATATACTAGAAGCTACACGAGACTACTTTCGACGGACTTCATAACTTTAAATTATAACAAAATGGATTTTCTTGATGCAGAAAATCGACAGCGGCCATGTCGTATGATTATTCGACATGTGAAAGATCCTTAGAATGTTTGGCTTGGATGCTCTCGGCAAAATTAAACCCTTGTACAAAGTTCGCATCGTCAAGAGCTCGGGTGCCTCCCTCTGTGGAGGAAACTGGGCATCAAAATTGCTCGCTGTAATTGGTATCGCCTATATGGTGCAGCGCTAAAAAGTGGTATCAGCTCCTGGGGAATGTACTAGGTCTGCAAAGGTTCAAAATACTAATGCGCAGCCCCATTGAAAGGAAGAAGAAGACAAAATGATGAGCCCAGTACCAGAGTTGATACTCCATTCTACAAACTTCCGCATAGCAATTTCAGGGGGGGGGGTGAATTCAAAAATCTTTTCCAGATGAAATGTTGCATGAAATATAAACTAAGGAACTCTGATTTTACAATCGCAACTAAATGTTAGTAAAATTGCTTGGTCTTTCGATCCAAATGGATTATATTACAAATTCCTTTTTTTTAAGTAAATTTATAGAAATATAACCTATATATAAATGGTCTATAGCATAGAATAGATCAAGATAGTGCAAGCTAACTGAGGCAGCCTTTGCCGGCAACCGACTGTAGTTCTTAGAAAGAAGAATATATATCTTCTTAAATTACCATTTACTCTCTTTACGCATTTTCATTGAATGTCAGTAAATTAAAGTAAAATATTTTGGCACATATCTGGTTTATGTTTTAAAAAAGAGCTTATAAATATTTAAAATTCCATGGGCTCTTATTTTCCAGTTTCTTTCTTAAAACAAATAAATTTAAACTCCTCGCTATGAAGATATGTAGAAGAAAGGAGAATGAGAGAGAGAGAGAGAGAGAGAGAGAGGTACCAGCTCAGGTGGCATCGTCGTTACTTTTAGCCGAGTTTCAAAATTATAAAATCCACACCAGTAACCCTTTTGTTGCTTTGAAGTAAAATGTTAACAAACAATAAATGAATTTAAAAATAAATCTTTAATATGAAAAATGAAAAAGCAAAAGTAAAACTGATGGAAAAATAATCTTGTGTAAATGAAATTATCTTCCTAAAAGTAATTTCAAATAATAGAATTATATTTTTTTAAATATAAAGTAAAATAAAAAAAAAAAAAAAAAAAAAAAAAAATTTTCTATTGAACCAGTCCACCCAGTCAGTTCGAATATAGGATGGGGTAGATAGAATTAGTGAGTAAAATTTTTGAGGTCGCATTATTTAGCTACACGAAGGCTCTTGGTGGCGGACCTCGCAATTTTGAACCATGGTCAAGTGACGAGGACGACACCAGAGCTTTCACCTCCTCTCCAAACTCCCATATCCCGCCAATGGAAGGACTTCCAGCTTAGAAAGATTAAGCGGCAGCCAAGTGGTCAAGGTATCGGATCATGGTAGACATGTCATGAGTTCAAGCCCAGTACCACTAAAATCCCACCGTGTAGGGGAGCGATGCTCGTTAAATAGGTCGAGAGATCAAACGTCCTCCCATTGGTGTGGTAGTTAGGAGAGGGGGGTGCCAGCTCAGGTGTCGTCCTCTTCGCTTGATCATGGTTCAACATTACGAGGTCCGTCGCTAAAAGCCCTCGTGTAGCTGAAAAGGGCGACGTTAATATCACTCTTACGCTAGAAAGATTAAATGTGCATGAGCCCCTCTACTACTGAAATATGATTTTACATGTTTGTAACTCATTTCATCATTTTTACCTAAAGAAATATACTCTATAATTCAATAAAATATGTATTTGTTATTAAACCGTTCTCTAAAATTATACAATAGATGTTCTAAATATAGAGCTCTGAATTTCAAACTGTCTATTGAAATGCGTCTTTAAATACAGTCGGATCTCTATTTAAAGAAAGCACTATATCCCGAAAAAAGTGGCCGCGGTAGCCAAGTGGTTTAGGCATCGGATCATGTCAAGCGTGTTATGAGTTCGAGCCCAGTACCACTGAAGAGCAGCCGCGTAGGGAATCGATGCACGTTAAATCTGTCGAGAGCTCAAACATCCTACCGTTGGTATGGTGTGGTAGTTAGGAGAGGAGGGTGCCAGCTCAGGTGTCGTCCTCGTCACTTGACCATTGTTCAAAATTACGAGGTCCGTCGTCAAAAGCCCTCGTGTAGCTGAACAGTGGGACGTTAATATTCACTCACTCACATCTCGAGAAAAAAATTAGTCCTGTGGAAAATTCATTGAATAGAAATTCATCTCCTAATTAATAAAATGATCTTGTTTCTAAGAAAAAGTTCGCAAAATAGAGGTTTGTAAATGGTAGTCTGACTGTAATATCTTTATGGGGGTATATCTCAAACACCAAATTTCCATACCCAGTGGCGTAACGGAGCATATTTGGGCTCCCTGTAAAGTCAGGTTTTGGGCACCAAGCCGTACTTGGCGTCAGTCCCGCTATGTGCCTCCTTGAATCCTGCCCTCCCCCGCAAGGCGGCGGTTGCGAGGTGTACGTTACACCACTGTCCATACTAAAGAAATCTAAGTGGTCATGGTTGCGTGTTCGTGGGTTCGCATTACAGCGCCATTAAAGACCATCGTGAGTAAGTTGGAGGTGGTTAAATTTTGCAAGGCTAAAAGTTCTCACGTTGGCGTGGCATGGAAGTTCAGAAAGGGGGAAGCTTATATATATACAACTCAAGTGTCCCTGAGCTGTCACTAATCACAAATCCAGTGTCACTTGGTTGTAAGGAGACAACTCAAGTGACTGTAATTTTAAATTAGGAGGTCCATCCACAATAACCTTTGTGTTACTTTTAATTGCGACGGTTAATAAACAGTAAATTAAATGGAGTACCTATCCAACTGTCATCCTCTTCACTTGATCTTGGCTCAAGATTACGAGGCCTATTACCGAAAGCCCTCGTGTTGATTTGAAGTGCGATATTGATTTGGTTATATATATATATATATATATATATATAATTAACCCAAATTTAATTACAGAAAAATACGCTTAACGCGAAAACGCTTGAGATGAAATATTGGTTAACACGAAATGAGATACAACAGTCCCGACAAACTGCTATGTATTTTCACGCATTTTTTTCTCTTAACACAAAACGAAAATCGCTTAACATGAAAAGATTTCCTTTCTAGGTATTGAAACTGAGCGAACACTCAATAAAATGTTTGAGAAAGTATCTGTGTTATTGGATTGTCCTACTGTATCATCGGAAGAATTCGTTGCAGTAGATGATGATGAAGTGCGTACAGTCCCAGTTATGGCAGACAAAGACATTTTGGAGTTTGTTCAAAGCTAAAAAAAATATCATTGATGAAGATTCCGACGACGAAAATGAAATGAATAATTGATTTCTAGTTCCCACATCACCCGAAGTGAGGAACATCATGAAAAGTATACGCAGTTATGAAGACGCGTTCCAAAGGGGAAAGGAATAACGAAGTGGACGACACCGAACAATTTGTAGACAATTTGATGCTAAAAAAGATAAAACGAAAAAAATATCAAATTACTTTCCAAAAACTCAATAAGTGTTTTTTTTTTGTAACAAATTTCATTAAGTTCTTGTCCCTCCATTGATTTTTATTAAATACATGCATATATATACATATCTATGTCAATAAAATGTACTCTAATAAATTTAATTATGTTGAATATATACATTTTTTGCTATATGTTTTAACACGAAACTCTTTTAACACAAAAAAATATTTCTGTCCCCCTCAGTTTCATGTTAAGCGATTTTCACTACAATTCAAAATATAAACTTGTCCTTAAACATTCTCAATACAAAAGATGCAAAAATGAATAAACATTTTCGCGCGACTCGTTTGCAAAGTTTTACACGTATTTACAGCCCTCCTCATAATTTAGAATATTTTGGACAAAAATAAAACACACACACAGGATTCCTTTTTATTTTTTTGCTATTGTGATATTTATTACATCTTTGTTAATAAATTTTTGTCCTTCGAATATATGGGGTGAATGCGAATACTAACAGCCTACGGAAACCAAACTCACCCAACAAAAACGGGGATCTACTAGACCGATTTGCCAAAACTACCCCCCAAAAAACATTTGTTAAAAATTTGATTTACTAAAAACTGTAAATTCTTTCTTGGGGAGACAAAATAGTATGACAACAGATAAGTACTGCATATATATTTCACATAAATTGTTAGTAGTTATGGGTAATTTCTCCTAAAGCACGAAATAATAAGTTAGCAACTTGGCAAGGAATACAGGTACTAGGGGCGGCTCTAGGGCCGGACAAACCGGACCCATATCCGGGGCGGCATTTGGATCAAATTTTAAAAATACTTTTTTTTTTGTCATGAAAAATTTGGAAGAAGTTAAAGGAAGAAGTTGAAGGGGAAAATATTCACAGAACGAGATCATTTCTCTTTTATATGAGAATACTAAATAATACATTGTTCATAAAGTTAAACAAGCTAAATTTTTTTCGATAAATTTAGATTGCGCCCCTGATGCCAGCAAGATCGAACAAATGACCTTTATGGTAAGGTATACATGTATTGAGAAATCTAATTCTAACGAAGTTATCGTAAAAACTAATGCGAGTTTTTTTTTTTTTTTTTTTGGTTTCCTTCTAATTGAAAGATTAACTGGAAGAGAACACTTTCAAATTTAATAGTTGAGAAACTTAAAAAAAATTAGGGCTAAATTTGCTAGATATGCGGGGGCAGGCCTACGATAACGGAGTGAATATGAAAGGCGAGAAATCAGGGGCTCAATTTAAAATAAGAACGTTAAATCCGCGAACAATCTATGTGCCATATAGTAGCCACTCTTTAAATTTGGTCGTTAATGACATGGCAAAAGCATCCTTAGAAGCCTGTGTACTTGTTTTAATATAGTTCAAAAAAAATTTTCCCATCAACTTTGCGTTAGGTTATATTATTAAAATATATAAAAGGCATAAAACTTTAAGACCTCTTAGTATAAATAGCTAGGAAAGCTGAACAGAGGATATTAAACTCTTAATTTATCATTTGGGATGTTTTTATGATGCTTAGTTCTTATAATAATGCTGAAATTGACAACTCTGTAAGAGATGAAGTCTCTGGATTATTAAATTCTACTTAACAATTCAAGTTCCTATGGCCATCATTATTTGGTATAAAATCTTTAATTGCATTAAAATCCAATTAACAAGCTATTAGAAACAAAATATTACGATCTACCATCTACTATGGAACTCTCAAGAGATTGTAAAAATTTTCTTAAGGATGTGACTTTTGATAAAATGCACTGTGATGCAAAAGAACTGGCCGCCGAGATTGATATCTCTGTTAACTTTGAGGTCACGCAGCCACGTCACAGAGTTCGACGGAAAAATGTAAATTTTAATTATGAAGTACAATAAATCCGATAGAATATCCTAAATTAAAATTCAAGACAGTTTTATTTTTTTTTACATTGGACGAAGCAGTTAATGCCTTGGAATGCAGATTTAATTTAATGAGTACTGACAGTAATTGTTTTCATTTTTGTACAATATATATAATTTAAGAGGTGCCCTTAAAACTTTAATTAATTAAAACCCTTAAAATTTATAAATAATGTTGACCGACGGAGAATCATCGGATGTAAACGCGCTTGATTGAGCAGGTGAGATGTCAGTTTCAGCTTTAGCAAGCAAAAAAAAAAAAAAAAAGCCCAGTTGAGAGGTTTTAAAATTAATCTCTGCTTAAGAATTTGCTAAAAATCTTGCTATTTTACTTTCTTTGCTAATAAGTTTGGCAAGTGTAGATATTAGTTTCCAAAATTAAAATTAATAAAAAATTTCTTGCAGTTCACAAATTCTAAAGATAGATTAAATGGCTTAGCTACATTGGCTATCGAACATGAAATAGCTAAACAAATTTATCAGACAGTTTTCAGAGTTAAAAGTCAGAAAAAAAAAACAGTGGTAATTTTTTATGTTTTAGTTTTTAATATATATATATGTACTGCTCCCTTTTTCTTCGCAAGGAATATTCAAGTTTTATACGGGTGCATTTATGAACAATTTTTATCTTTTTTAATAATAGTTTTTTTTTACTTTGGGGGAGAGGGGCGGCATTTTTCATTTTTGTCCGGGGTGGCAAAATTGCTAGAGCCGGCCCTGCAGGTACACAAAAAAGCCAGTCGATAAATTAATAAAGTTTAACACAATAAGTTCTTATAATATCCTAGTTAATATTATTAACCAATAATATCTTGTTCAATTATCTAATGAGAGCTGCGAACAAGCAAAAGGATGAGAGACACTTAATAGAGATGGATAAAGGGTGAGCTCTCAAATTACATCCTCGTCACTTGCCCGTAACTTAAATTTTCTTTTCCAGAATGAATAGTCTATACCAGTGATTTATTAGTGCTAATACCATATTTTCAGATGACAAAGTTTTCAGATGCCATATTTTCAAAGTCAATTTTTTCGTAATTCTAACTTATAAACTGAATGATTTTTAATTATATATATATATGTATACGTGTCTGGCACAATACGTTCCAAGAGTACTCAATGACGAAAATTGAAACCAACTACCAAATCATATTAATTACAAATTACATGTTAATTCACTTATTTTGTAGCAAATCCCATAGAATTTGCTAACTTACATTTATAAGAGCAAGTTTTACAATACTTTTTCATTTGGTTATATCTGTCTGTAAACAAATATAAGTCATTAAGCTTCGTTAGAATGCATTACAATTAAGTACAACAAATTAATTTTTTGCATGCCTCATTATGTATTGTACATTTTTTAATTTCTACCGCTACAATTAAAATTTAAATAATCAATTTCGAAAAAAAAATGTTTTTCTCTTTTTTTAAAGTAATCGACAACAGGGAAACTAAAACAATTGTCATAGAAAATCTGTCGCGTAGTAATAGAAAAAAAGTGTGTGAGATAAAAGTGAGATTCCACAGTTAATAAGGTTTAACTTCGAGGAAATGATGCATTCATTAATCCCAATAATAATAATTTTAAAGCGTTTTTAGCGATTCATTTATTACACTGATTCCAAAAATACATCGTTGCTCATGAAAAAAAATTGTTTAAACAGATAACTATTACCTTGTAAGAAAAAAATTTATAGAGGGTTTTAACTATTTTTGGGTTTGCCTTCAATTTAAACGCTACATGTTTAATATTAATATAGAGGTTAAAGAGAAATATACAATACATATTGAAAGAAATTAGTGTGTTTCATTGTTATAACATTAATAACTCTTTCTTATAAGACATTAAAGTATCCGACTACCCTAAAATTGTGAATTTTGCCAAAAATCGACGAATTTTTTTTATGGTTTTATTTTATGGGCCACCTTAGTAGCTTTATAAAAATATCAAGTTTATTATTTTCCATTCACTAGAACAAAAACTACAAGGGTTTTAGCAAAAGCAGATGTCATTACTTTAAGCAAGATGCCATACTTTAAACGCTTTTTACTCGAAATGAGTTTTTTTGAAAATGCTCAAACGGGACCAGCGATTGCTCAAAAAGTGTTGAAAATAATTAACTGAAAATTGTTGTGTATGTTCTATAACCTTCTGTTCTTCTTCTATAAGAACTGTTTTAACCTTCAGATTTATCAATCACTGTTTTATTACAAAATTTATAGCCCCTTATATGAACATAGTCACTGTTTTTTTAAGCAATTTCATATAACAGCCAAGGTAAAGTGCTCTAGTTTTTGTGAATATTAAAGTAACTCCTATCCTGAAAGTCATTTTAAAAATGAGTGGCAAAGTAACACATCAAAATTGAGAAATTGTTCACAACTTTTTGTACAGAATGGGCAACGTTTATGTAATTTCTTATAAATTTTTACCAATTTTTTCCCATTTTAGTAATAATTTCTTTTTCTCTTCTTAATTTTAGCATATTTTTCTTAAAATGTACTAAATAAATCTGAAAACCACAAAAAATCCTCATGTCTCCATTTAAAAAAAAATGTTGTTGCAAGTAGTCGGATACCTTAAATAATCTTAAAACTCATTTGCATATTAAAAGTAATTTACTGTAAGACGATATAAACCATTTACTAGATCTTTCAAGGACAAAAAAAAAAAAAAAATTCAAGTAAAGATGTTCCTTTGAAACAGTTTATGAATGGCTATTTTCTCCCTCGTATTAAAGGGATTTCCTTTCCATTTATATTTCATTTTGGTAACGTAATAAAATGTTTTAATCTTTCATTTAGTATATTAATAACTGTTGATTCTGAAATTGAACAACAAGTGCAATCATTTTAACCAATAAACTTTGAATAACTCGAACAGGGGACCTTTAATTAAAAATTACACTTATAATAATCAAAGAAAAGACTGGGTTTTCTCAATCCATAAAATGCGACTCTAAATTTCCCTCTTGAACCAAACTCACAAGTTTCAACCTCATAATTCAATTCTATGAAATTTGAAAAAGATATAATAAAAAAATGCCGACCTTTTTCTCTGGGGTTCACTGCAAAAATATTACGCAAAAAAGTAATTCCTCTTCAGTTCAAGTTTCGCAGCAGCATCCTATGTGACGTCATTCAGTTTGTTAGCCAATGTGGGCAATCCAATATCGCTATGACAGCTTTTGACCTTGCATCCTCTGCGAGCACTAAAAGGGACCTTGCTGGTGTGCCTGACATTTCACTTTCTCTGTTGGGATTGATCAAGAGGACGGGTCAGACCGGTCTTACTGCCCGGTAAGTAAACTTTGCATCATTTGTTTAATGCCTGGTCGGGTCTGTTGTATAGCGATGAGGAAGTATTTTTGCTTGGGAAACGTTTTATCGTCTTATCTGTTCTAAAAAAAGATAAAAATATTGTCATTATGTTGACCAAATGAAGGTATAATGTGAAGAAACACTAAGATAAATTCCCTACATGATGACCTGAAGCGAGATTTTGAAAGTTTTGGGGTTCTATGTTGTAAGCCGGTATTTGAGGATCAAGTCGAATGTTTTGATTATTTTTTCCTTAAAAGAAACACGCAAGGAATTGCTCTGTTTTGTGTTGGATTAATAGTCTATTACATTATTTATAAGGACTGATCCTGTATTCGGATGACCCGAAGAGAAAATGAGATAATAAATTTTTGGACCGTCATCAAAATAAGGATTAACTTCGATGCTTGTGATATTTTGATTCCTTTCCTAAAGTGCTATAACTTCAGATAAATCCGCCAGAGCGAATGGAAGTAAAACTCTCCGAGAGACTAAAATATGATCTTTGATTAAATTCTAAGAATATTAAGCATGAATTACAAAGAAATATTTTTCCAGATCAAATATCTTATTGAAAAATTTTGTCTAATAAAAACTTATCGCTTCAAGATTTGATTTTTATCCTAAAACCCTCAAACAAAATGATTTTAATTTTTGTGTTTTCAAACTATTTAAAAAATTAACTTTTTTTTTTAAAAAAAAAAGAATATTTTTGTTGAAGATAAGTTTTATTCGGTATTACCCGTGATATGCTTGTACATGAAATACTAAAAAAAAAAAAAACATTATTATACCTTCTTTTAAAAATAACCTTATGCTTTAATCAATAACTCAATGTGTGCATTTGGCAATCTAAGCGTGTAAGCATTCAAATTTTATCAGTAATCACTTTTAATAAATCTTTGAAAGACGGATGAAATTATGAGGTTCGTCGTCAAAAGTCCTCGAGTACGTTAATATTCACTCGCGAAGACCGAAAATGTGACAAAATAAATCATTTAGGAAAAATTGCTGCGCACACACACAAAAACATGGATAACATTTATCAAAATCTTTAAGCAATATTTAAATTTGTAAGTTCAAATAAATTTTTTATAATCGCTCAAGTATTTCGCCCATGCGTACGACACGAATTGTTTCATTTTAATTTTCAACAAGTTTTTTCCTCGGGTTTTCAGAGTTTGAATTTAAAAAGTATTCGAACACTTGAACAAAAAGAATTTTTATTAAAAATGATGATTAAATCTAGGGACTTTTTAAATTGTCATAATTTTTACATCAAGCATTTTAGACTATAAAAAAAGCATTTCAGCATTAATTTTATTTGGTTGCTTCACAACAGATGACATGAATTTGGAGGTCTGTCTCGGGAAAAATTTTAATAATCCTCCTAAAATACAATACCTAATTAAAAATTAAAATATATACAAGTATAAGCAAACTGCAAAAGAATGAAATGAAATATGCTTGAAAATTAATATATACTACAAGGTTGGGGGGGGGGGGTGCAGCATATTTAAATCCGAGAAATAGCTATAAAGAATGCTTCCAATAATAGAAACAGAAACTCTATTTACAAAAAAGAAACTACTTGATCCAAATCATTTTTCAAATTTTTTTTTTATAAAAAAAAATCTTTTTACAACGTTGGCTTTACAATCAAGGTATCCGACTAACCTAAAATTGTAAATTTTGCCAAAATTTGACAATTTTTTTATGATTTTATTTTATGGGCCATCTTATCTATAAAAATACCAAGTTTATCATTTTCCGTTCGCTAGAACAAAAACTACAAGTGTTTTAGTAAAAGCAGATGTCATTACTTTAACCAAGATGTCATACTTTAAAACGCGTTTTACTCGAAATGTGATTTTTTGAAAATGCTCAAACGGAGGGTCAGCGATTGCTAAAAAGGTTTTGAAAATAATTAACTGAAATTTTTTGTGCAAGTTCTGTGCGATAGAAGAAGTGTTTTAACCTTCAGATTTATCCATCACTGTTTTATTACAAAATTTACAGTCCCTTATATGAATAAAATCACTTGTTTTAAGCAATTTTATATAGAAACTGAGATAAAGTGCTCTGGTTTTTGTAAAAATTAAAATATCTCGTATCCTAAAGGTCATTTCGATAACGAATAACATAGCAACTTATCAGAATGAAAAATTAAAATTCGCTTATAAACTTTTGATACAAAATAGACCTCGTTTATGTTATTTTTTGTAAATTTTTATTCATTTTTAGTAGAAATAATTTATTTTTCTTTTCTTAATTTTAGCATACTTTTCTTTAAATGTACTGAACAAATCTAAAAACCACAAAAAATCCCCATATCAACATTTTTTTAAAAAAAAGTTGTCACAAGTAGTCGGACACCTTAAATATGTGTAGACAATTCATAAAAGTATATTAGATCACAAAAATAAAAAAGTTTAATAATTTTGTAATAGTTCTTCGAGGTTATTTTTTACTCGGATAATAAATAGTTTTTTTTTTAATTTGAAAAAAAAACTTTAGAAAATTAATTTTTACAGGCCTGTTTAAACTTAAATACAGGTCACAAATGACATCTTAGATGAACGATCTACAAAATATCTAAATTTGGAATTCACTTGTAAAATCGTCCAAATTTAAAAATAAATGCTTAAAATACCACTTAATGATTTTAAAGTAGGTCGCTATATCTTTAAAGCTTGAACATTATTAATATTATTAACCCTTAAAAATAGTATTCATACTGCGTATACAAATACAGAATATTTTCAACGCGCTTATTCCAAATACTTCATCTTAAAAAATTGAGCAAAGCCAATAAGCAGTGTTCATTTCTGTTTGTTATTTTTGAATTAAAAAACTAGCGGTGATTTTGATTTAACATTTTTATAAAAGTTAATTCAGTTCGAATCTCAGTAAACAAAATCATTATTTTTAGTTTCAATTTGAAAAAATTGATTCAACTTAATTTCGAGGGATCACTAATTCGGTCTTGAGTACTGTTTCTACCGTAATTATATTAAAAAATACATTATAACATTAGTTATGTGGGCTATCAAAAAGATACTATATTATAATATAATTTGTTACACTCAAGACACACACACACAAAAAACACTTTAATCTTTCGGCTATTAAGAAAAGTGTAATATTACTTGAATTTTAATTTTGAATGTATGAAACTTGACTTATATATCACATAATGAAAGTGCTAAGAAATAAGCACCAAATAATGCTGTATTTTATTGTATTAGTTTCTAAATCGGTTTGCTTCATTATTTTATCAAATAATACATGCGTGCTTGAAAGAGGATCCGTGAAAGGGGTTCATGACCTCCATTTTATAAGCATTGTTTACTGAATAAAGAATATTTAAAAATCTCTCAATATGATCTCTAACGAGGCATAATATAAAAGAGCATTGAGAATAATTAATTTTCTCGTAACTCTCATTTTCTCGAATGTCCAAATCCTTTGACTTTGAAACTTATAGCAAAAGAAATACTCTTCTTTAACAGTTTAGCTAATGATTTAAATTACAATCTTTAAGTAATTGTTTACTAACGAAATTATTTCAGTCTATTAACTTTTATAGATAGTGGCTGCCGCGGTTACTGCATTATCATGGTCACGAAGTCACAGGTTCGAAACATAGTAACGAAGATCTAGTTTGTATAAGGGCTGAAGCATCTTAAATCTGTTGAGGTTCAACATTCCTCCCCCCCCCTTGGCGTGGTGGTAGAGGGTGCCAGCTCAGGTAATCCAGGAGGCCCGTCATCAATAACCCTTGTGTTGCTTCAAACTATTAAGTGAATTAAAATCAAATCGAATCAAACCACTTTGGTAAATCGCATTCGAAAATTTTTTTCGTTTAAAACAGCGTTGAGCTGTTCTTCAAATCGAAACAGACCTCAAAGTTTTTGGATTGTGTGAAAGGACAAAGAGGTATCCATTCGAATGCCAATATTTGACCGTGAATCAATATTACGACTTTTTTAGCCGATACTTTTCGGAGGCCACGGTGGCCGAGTGGTCTAGGCATCGGATCGTGGCTAGCGTGTCATGAGTTCGATCCCAGTACCACTGAAGACCCGCCGTGTAGGGGAGCGATGCACGTTAAATCTGTCGAGAGCTCAAACGTCCTCCCGTTGGTGTGATGTGGTGGTTAGGAGAGGGGGTGCCAGCTCAGGTGTCGTCCGCGTCACTTGACCATGGTTCAAAATTTCGCGGACCGTCGCCAAAAGCCCTCGTGTTGCTAATCAGTGTGACGTTAATATTCTCTCACTCACTCAGCCGATACTTTTCGTGTTTCTCAAAAGCAATGTTATATATATAATTTTTGAATCATATATATATTCGAATTGATTTAAATGGAAATACAGAATTGTTACCGATAGCTTTATGAGATTCTTGTGTGTGACTGAATTTGAACACTGTTTCTTTTTCTTTCAGACTTTGTGGTCTTTTTTTAGATAAATTACAATGTCGAAAGTTTGGTGGGGGCTCTTTCTTGTGGTACTAACTGCTATCGGATGTCAATCTCAAGAGGACAATCCTCCAGATGATGCTCGATCTGCCAGCAACGATGATGTGGATTACTATGAGCCTGGCAGGGCAACCGACGACTGTCTCTGCGTTCCCCTCTACCTTTGTGTGGATGGAGAAATCGTAGATGATGGTTCGAACATTATCGATCCAAGAAAGAAGCCTCAAACGGAGGAATTGCCTTTGGTGAGTATCCATTCTTGTGTTTCTTCTTCGAATGTTTCGTACTTTCTTTAGCTCAGTAAAAAAAGTCACAGGTCAAACAATCGAACATTTCTTAAGAGGCACAAGTTTAAAAAAAAACTATTTTCAATTGATTAACCTGAGTTCACTTTATTAATTTCAATTTAGTATATATAAGTATTCATTTGCTTTTGGAACGATGTACAAAGACGAGAGCCAAATGATTTGCATATAGTGCCACTATGAATGAATGGATGATACAAAAAATATTTCATTTTCAAATAAATGAATTTATTAGATATATAAAATCTGCAATACATAGAACAGAAAAGCTAAAAAATTCAGCATTGAATCTAACCAAATAGTTTAATATTTATGTTTTAAATTTTAAGAGAAAATTTCGTATTCCAGTACAAAATTCACTGGTCAAAATCAAAAATGGGGGGAAAATATTACTTGTTTTATATAAAATCGAGTTCTGTTCATTTGTTTAAATGTACCGGAAAGACAGAATCGTATGGCTCTCCTTTTCAAATCTCCAACTGGGTGAATGACCTCTAAAAGTCTTAAGAAGTTAATATTAAACGCAGGGGCGTAGCTACCGCCATATTAATCATATGGAATTTCCGAGCTACAGGGGCCCCAACCTTTGTAATGTTTTGACATTTTCAAATAAGTTTTATTAATCCGATCTATCATTTTTATTTATTTTTTGATAAAGGGCACTCGGAGAATTTTGATAACGAAAACACTGCTTCTGGAATGATTATAGACGACTAAATTTTCACGAATAAATTTTGTATAACAAATCTAGATCTTAAATCTGCAGAATTATTTGTCGGATCTGAAATTACTACCAGCCACACAAAACAGGAGGCAAAGAATGCTTTTGGGAGGAATTGTGCTTCTTCGTGACAATGCTCAACGACTCAAGAATTGCTGGATCCATTCGGATGGGAGATTTTTGATCAACCATCCAAAAGTCCGGATCTTACTTCTGGCGATCACCATCTTTTCCCTAATTTAGAAGACTTCCCCTTTGGTAAACGCTTTGGAAATGATGAAGAATTGGAAAATTCAGTGACCCCTGACAGAAGAGTGTACTATGGAAATTCTGAAGCTCGCGTAGAAATACGACAAATAGGAGGAAGTGATTATGGCTTCAGGATAAAACTTGCAATATAAAACAGAATTGGCTTTTTTCCAATAAATATTGTGAGATCCGTCACCAATAGCCCTTGTGTTGCTTTATAGAGACGTTAGTATAACTCTACCTTACTCAACAAGTATTGTTTTCCATTTTATCACTAAATTGTATTTATTTTCGATTTGACTCTCGTTCAATTTTCATCATAGCTGCTACATCAATTAATATATTATTACAAAAGGAAAAATTTCTATACTATACCATGAAAAAGATGAAATACACTATGAAAAAAGAGCTTTAGCCTGCCAGTTCATTCAGAGAGCCAAATCAAGTTGCTGCTTTGCCTTTAGAGCAGTGGTCTTCACATTGTGTTCCACGGAACCGTGGGGTTCCATGAGGCATAGTCAGAGATTCCCCGAATCACAGTAAAAAAATCGAAGAGAAAATTTCAAATGTTTATGCAAAGTGGATTTCCTTTCTTTAAAAAATTTGTTCAACCCCACAAGCATTTAAAGCTCATCCTAGTCATTAAAAATGAAAAGTTATGTATATACATAACTTTTTGTTTTGAAATACTTTTTAACTTAATCACAAATTAATATTATTATATAAAGTAAATTATATTAAAATTACATTAAATTCTTTTAAAAACAAAAACAATACTCTTTTTTAAAAAATTGCTATAACATATTGATCTACCTTAAATACTATTTTAAGATGCATTCTTCCTACTGTGGAATGAGGTTTCCCGAAACCACATTATGTTTTTAAGGGTTCCACAAGTCCTTTGAAGATCCCCTGCTTTAGAGTAACTAAATGGATCGATTCCATAACCCCCAAATGTTTACAAGTTTTTAGTCTCTAAATATTCAATCGGGAAACAAATTGCCACTGTAATTATTTTTTTTCAATAATTCATATGGGATAGCAGAAAACAATACATTTTTTTAATTATTTGTGTGTTGCATAGGATATACATATTGATTACTTTAAAATTAATTTTTGTGATTCAAGTAAAGAAGACCGTATTCAGGCGATAGTCCCAATTCTATTTCGTGGGGAATCGGGGAGGCTGCTGCGTGTTAAACAGAACTGGACCTTATAATTACTTTCATATTCTTCAAATAACTATTAGTTCGTGTCCTCAAAGTACTTTAGTGATACGATAGAGGTTCTGATGTGTAAGGATTATATTTTTCTGATAATAGTGCAAAATAATGTGGTCTTCCACCATTAACGTGTTGTGCTGCTCTAGTTCATGTTAAAACTGCTTTTTTAAAAAATATTAAATTTTTTGTAAGTTTCAGATTGATGAAATAATTAGTTTGATGAATTTGAGTTTTCTCCTGGTGTCATGTATAAAGTATTATCGACGGAAATATCCCTTTTCCGTTTGTGACCCCCCCCCCCTCCTTTTTTCAAATAATATTTATAACAATGATATTTCGTTTTTCCAAGAGTATCGCGCTCTATATAAATCTTTAAGCTGCAACAAATTGCAAGAACTCCTGTTGAACTCTAAGGGGAAAAAAAGGATCAAACCCTTTCCTTAAAGCATATATGTAAATTACATTATTAGTTCTTACTGACGAGATAGGTGTTAAAACTACTTTATCACTGGAAAGATAAAATTATCGGGCATAGATCCACGACATCATGGATCCACAAAATTTTGAACACTGCTTCCTGACTCAACAACAAAGTGATTTATAGGTCCCTCAATAGTCTTAAGACTTAACTCAGTGGAGCAACACCTCATGAGGGCCCCTAGAAAGGCTGTATGCGTGATCATTGGGCGCTGAGGAGCCTGACAGGTGTTCAGTCTGAACGCCCAGTGTTTAGTCCCCAAGCAAGCTTGGTACTCATTTATCGACCCACTGAAGGGATGAAAGGCTGAGTCGATCTTGCTCAGCCTGAGGATAGAACCAGGACCTGTGGTGTAGAAGCGTAATACGCTACCAGTCGGCCACTGGGCCTCAGTCTTAAAACTGCCGCTTCTATTTATACGGACTTTTTTAAAGTTTTTTCCCCCTTTACAGAAACAGTAAATATCTAATTATATATGTATACAAAATATTATAAAGTATTAGTTTCAAATAAATAATGTAGGCGCCACATTCGATTTGGAAATCGAGGGGGATGCAATCGTTATCGTATTTGCGGGCAATGAGAATTTAGTTCTTAATCTTTGCACATGTGTTTCTTCTATATATTGTTTGAAAATATTACGTTTTAGTAATGGCCATGTAACTGCAAACAAAAAAATGAATTAATATTCTTGATCGAAATGCATGTTCTAATAAATATTTTTATTGGGGACAATTTAGCCCAAGATGTGTGACACATCTTTCAATTTTTCCACGAGATCTTAATCTGTAAAAGAGGGAAATTTTAAGATAAGATGAGAGACCTTCGCGGACCCCCTAGAAAGGCTCTACGGACCCCAATTTAAGAATCTATGGCATAGATTCATTTTCAAATATAATCCTAATTAGTGAAACAGATTTTCTGGGGGAAAAAACAGCGGTCTCAAGATCATTATGCTAAAAAAAAAAAATCGCTAAAATTGCGATGGTATTTGACAGGCTATTACTATTCTCTATTGCAACACGTACGAAGAATAATAATTTAAAATGCATTAAAGATATGAATAAAACAATATTTAAATCTTTTCCCGTCAAGCATAGAACAATGATCAAAACGCTGAAAGAGAGGTTACTAATGAAAATTACTTTCGCAATCATTCGATTCGTGTAGCGTTAATATTTGGTGTTGCAAAGCTGTTAAAACGTTTGATAAAATCATTCTGCGAACTTAACCGGAAAAGGCTAAATGATAGTCTTCGATCCTATGTATCTTTCACCTTTTTCAAACACAATTGAAATGCTGAAGAATCAAGGGCATACTTTTCTTTTAGAGGCTTACTGACAGTAACAGATTGTTGTTACTCTCTGGTCATGAATGGGTCAAAAAGAATAGAGAAGGTCATTTGTGGTTGCCATTTTTGTTTTTGTTTTTTTCTCTTTGCAGGGTTTTGTAGGACTCGTATATGGGCTAACTAATAGTGTAATTTTGAAATAATTGTCCTAATTGCTATAAATATTCCCTAAAAAGTTTAGTTTTATCATCTTAAAAAGCCATAAATACTATGAAATGGTGTTTTTTTCCCACAAATTTTCCAGAAGTAGTAGATAACTTATCTTTTTTTTTTTTTTTCTTCAGAAAAATAACGTTGCTTCCAGTTCTGCTCTTTCCGTTCATTCATTACTGAGATTTTTAGACATGGTGTTTTTATTTAAAGTATCTGAACCTATATGACATTCACACAGTGACAAATTCTTCGAAACAAAGATAAAATTAAGTAGGGTTTGCAATCCTGTGTTACATTTTCAATTCCGGGATTAGAATTGGATTACTTATGAAAAATATTTACAATTTAACTTAGTTGAAATTACATAATAATAAAACTAAAAACATTAAAAATTTGGTTTAATATTATTTATTGAAACAAATCAAAACAAAACTTTATTCATCTTAAAAAAAAATAAAAAAATAATAATCGTACATAATGAAATTGAGAAAAATATTTTTTCGTTTCTTGTGTTTCTGTAAATAAGCTTTCAAAAACACAGCTCGTCCAGCGTTTCCTCGTTTAAACGGCTTCTTATTTTTGTTACAAATAGTCCTGCCTAAGAAAACGCTCATTCAGACTCTACACTAGTAGGCTTTATCGTCATTAAATAGGAGTATGTTCTTTCCAGGTAGTCACCCCCCACATGGCTCCCTTTTTTTTTTTTTTTTGAAGATTTCTTTTTGAATTTTTGATGACAGTGTCTCAAATTTAATCGGCTGCACTGGTCCCTTTTTGATAACTTATTCTAGTTCTGCTACACTTAATGATTTTTGTGTAGAAATTGATTCAGTTATTGAGTCATAATGTGAATCAATTTCAAGTGTTAACCTCATTTGAAATAGAATATCCAGAGTTGCTTGATCTGTTAGTAATGTTGTGGGGTTTGAAGCGCCAAGTCTTTAAATGAGATTTATTATTAATTTACGGCATTTAATTGACGAAGGAACCGTGACAAAATTTATTCCTGATACGTTGCTTTTCCCCCTGTGTATCTATTGTAGTTACCCACTAAGATCTGTGCGACGTTCTCCCATACGAGAAATTAAATCGACATATAATTTTGTACTAGTAGCACTTATAATTGCGTAAAAAAATTCTACGTACGTATTTCATTCAAAACTATAAATTTTGTAAGAATTAAATTCTTTAAAAATTTTGATCAGAAATTTTTTTAATTCTTTTGAGCTTTTACAGCATACACACAAAACATGTTACTACTTTCAAGCCATTACTAAAAATTGACTTTTCCATATAATGGGATGTTTTAAATATCTTTGTTAGTACAAACTAATAAACTATAGTATTCAATTAGTTCGAAAATAATGTTCAGTTTTTGGTGTTTAGAGTTCTTTTCCATATATCTAATACTGTAATAAGTGTTCTTTTAATGTAACAACATTACATGAGTTATATACAAAAAGAAGTATCTCAAATAAATTCAATCATTAATTTTCAATTAAGGGCTTACTATTTTAAGGGACTGTAGAACTTACTACCCTGAAGCGCCGAATGATCATTTTTTTCCCTCCATGGAATTTCCTTTCTTTGGTGAGCACGGTTGACGTGCCCAAGATACCTAATCGACTTTCTCGTCGAATTCTCTACTTTCTACCATTTTCCTCCCCCCCCCCTTCCTTAGAAATTTATCTAATCGTACATTTTACTGTACATTAATGAATACTTGATACACTTTGATCATATATATGGCGCTTCTGTCGGTAACAATAACCTATCAAAAAAATAATTTAGTACGATGTACAAAGTTTGGAACCCTATACAATCAATGAATTTGCAGTAAAACACATTGATCGGAAGTAAATAATTTCTATTAGGGTCAAAAGTTTGAAGGTTGATATAAATTATTCTAGAAATAGAATATGCACATCACAGTGGTGAAACGAACACTAGAGCCCCCTGCAAAGATGGGCTTTGGGCCTCAAGCCGGATCTTACAAAGGATTGTAATACTATACGTTCTTGGCGTCAGTCAGACTTTGGGCCCCCTAGAATCCTTAGCTCCCCCTGATGCGGGGGATGCACTCCATGACTGATCATCAGTTACAACTTATAAATAGGAAACAAAAAAAGAAACTTGAGTGATTTATGAAAATAGGCATTCAAAAAAGCAATTATGCGCATTAAGTCTTCGAAAAAAAATTGTACCTTAATCTTGTGACAAAAATGGCATCAATGAAGTAGACAGATAGCTCAAATGATGAGATTTATCGTTATTTTTTGGTCAAAGCTAAATTAGAAGGAAAAAAATGATCACTATTTTCTTGGAATTAAGCCTATGTAACATCATGGGCCATGTATGGACTGTGGTGGTTAAGTCATGGCTAGAGATATTCGAATCCAAATTCTAACAAAATATGTCGTAAAGAATTTCGTTTGTTTCATGAAGTCCTCATGTGACGTCATATGGAAGATATAAGTGTAAGAATCATTCCTTTTGTCTAATTGAAGCTCGAAACTGTGATATCTGTTACCAGTAACCTAATGTGAAGCCTTAATACAAGTGTGGCCAACCTTTTTGGAAAGAGTGCCACTATCTAAAAAAAAAATTATGCGTGCCACTTCTAACTTTGCCAACAAACAGAAAAACATGAAAAGCTCAGAAATTGTAACTTACAGGCTTATAATAGAATTTTTAAGTAAATCACGTTTTTATTCAAATCTAAATTTAAAAATAATATAATAAATAAGACAAAGTACACACACAAACTTGAATTTTTTATTTTTAATAAACTTTTATCAGGTTCTATCAGTTAGGTTATGTATAAAATAAAAATGAGTAACTTGAAAAATTTAATTCTAAATAATTATTAAACACTCAGTACTTTCTTAATATGGTCTTTGAATTTGTAGTTTTTTAACCGTGTCTTCTATGTTAGGAATAGTTCTCGAAGATGCTAACAAAATTAAGTTGTTTTATGTTGTGTGTTATTTAGGTTATGTGTATCAGTTAATTTTGAGCGATATTTTGATTTTACTATGTTTATAATAGAAAATATTTCTTCAAAAACGCATATTGTTCTAAATCTACAATATCTGACAGCCGAATAGTGTACATTTGAAAATTGCTTATTACAACTTTCCAAAATTCAACATAATTCGGATTCCTTGCAGTTGAAATAAGTTCTGTATATTAGCTCCTCTGTGTAGTATGGTGCTGTAGGTCAAATTCCTATTTGGATTTTAGGGAGTTATAACAATTATCGTCTTGCAGCAAAATTAACAAAAAGGATACCTGAAAAAGATCAGCAGTTTTTTTTATCACTTTAGAAATAATTAAACCAAGCACTGAATGAATCCTGCAAAATGGATATTAAATGAATAATCCAACTTTGTTCAGAGCATCATTAGATAGTTCTTACAATTAGGGTACGAAAAGTACAATCTTCCCTGTAATCATAAATTTAAATTATTGAAATGCCCCATAATATCAGTAAGGAAAGCTAATCTTCATTACTGAGTAGCAATCACTCATTCTAGGCAGTTCATTATTTTCTTTCAGATATTTTGAGAAACACGTTCTCAAATTCCAAAATCTCACGAGTGCACTTTATTTGAAACGCCAGCGAACACATAATTTTCTATTGTAATTCAATTAAGTATATTTGAAATAAATTTTGATGTTTTTTTTCGTCTGAGACAACCCTATTTCAATAAAACTGTAAAAAAAAATCGAATTTATTATCTTTCGTATTTTCTTAATCTTTCAATAAGTCTTCGCGTGTCACTGTAATAACTCTACCATGCCACAATGTGTCACGCGTTCCACAAGTCCCTTGCCTTAATACAATTTTAAAAAGTATAATCCGAATAAAAAATTATTAGCACTTTTATTACAAAATTTGAAAAATACATAAAGTAAAAGTAATTTCAGATCGTTGCTACAAGAAAATCTTTCAGGCAAAGCCCATGGGAAATAGACCTCGGGGCAGACCTCCATTAAGATGGATTGACTGTGTCAAAAAAGATCTTAATATTTTAAAGGTCAAAAACTTGGAAAACAGTTGCCAAACGTAAAGATGCCTAGAGAAGGCCATGGCCGCCCACCCTGGGGCCATTGAAGAATAAATTCTTGGTCTAATATGGATTAACAAAAGTCAAACTTCAAAATGCGAGCCACATATTTAAAAAAGAATGCAAAGTAAATTTAGCAAATTAGTTAACTAGTCTTCTCTAATGACAAAGCATGATATAATAGCAAAAGAATTATAGGTTCTAGACTCGATTTTACGTCTTGCAAAACAACAAAAGCTGTTTGACATTATTGTTTACAATTTTTTATCTTTATATTATTCAGAAGTTTTGAAATAGAGATTCTAACTCAGATGCAAATGACAGTACTTTTCAATAAGCTAGTTTAGATGTTTCTCTACATATTAATTAGGCTGAGATACTAATACCTTTAAGTTGATTTCTTGATTCAAATGTTTTTCAGTTGTTGATTGCTCCAAGAAAATTCAGTTTATCATTGTTATTTACATGCAGTTATCTTAATGTGATTAATTTACTTCATGATATATTTTTTTTGTACTTCAAGCATTTCAAACTCGATTTGTTTTTCATTTAAATTTTCTTTGAACAGGACGAGAAATACGTCCCACCCGAATGTGGCCCCTTCCACGTATGCTGTCGCAATCCCGAGACGTCTACAATTCGGCCTTATGAGCACAGATGTGGTACCAGAAATCCTGGTGGTATCAATGGCAGAATCTTATCAGCTCATGCCAATGGAGAAGCCGAGTTCGGAGAATGGCCTTGGCAGGTAAATTAGCAGGTCATCTAAAATGTAACACCTTTATCAGCTGTTGGCTAACAACTAGTTGAGATGTTACTTGTTTTGAGAAATCATTTTTATCAGAATACATTGCAATAAACTTGGAAATATTGAAATCTTATTTCTTATTTTTGAAATTTTCAGAAAAGCTTGTTTTGTAGTTGGGTTAGGTGGCACATTAAAAACGCCTACCAAAAATTATCACTTTCAACACTTGAGTGACCTGACCTATTTTAATCTTGCCTTTTCTGTTGACACTGTAGAAATATTACCATAAATTATTTAAGAATTGATTCAGGAAGGTATAATATTGGCGATGCTTGCGATAAAACTTTAATAACATATCTTGCTGCAAAAACGAGATTCGAATTCAAAAACTAGTTAAATCATTTTCGATTTAAAGAAAAATTGCCATTTATGCTTTGAAAATGCATTTTACATCTGTTTTCTGATTTAAAAAATATACAATATTGGTGTTAATGTATACATTTTTTTTTTAGATAAAAATACGGTATTTTTCTTCTTTTAGAAAGTTCTAAGATTATTATTGCAAAATGTGTCTTTTTCTTTACGTCGTTTGTGAACTGATATAAGTGGATCTGTTACAAATGTAATTGGTAATTTTTAATAACTGCTTACTTTCTACTAATGAATATTTTTAATTAAATTCGATAAAACTCAAAAAAAAAAAAAGAGTAAAATTCTATTACATTACAAAGATTTCCGGTTTCGATACCTAACTTCCGGTTCATTTTTGTTTCCACTTGACGCCAAAACTGCTATAACTTCGAAATGGAGTACAAACCATAGATATTTAAAACTCGAGTATTTAATTTAAAATTTTAAAAAATTGCCATTTTTATCAAAATTGACGTTTTTGCACTAGTAGGATATCTTAAATATTTATTGACAGTTCTTAATTGGATGCTTTGGCTCTTTCTGAAAATTTTAATTCATATTTATTTTTAAAAGAAAACGAATAGATAAAATTTTGATATTTGTATGTATAAACAAGTACTCTTGGTTTATGCATTTTATATACAAGATAAGTTTACTCTTACTTATAAAAAAAATAAATCGAATTTTTTACTTGTGGGATATATTTATGATTCTCATATTTGCAATTTCCATTGTTGAAAACATGCATATTAAAAGTACCAGAAAAGTTTTTTTTATTAAAAACTAAATGTTTTTAAAAAATTCTTACCCACAAATTAAATTGCCTTTTTCAAAAGTAATCATTTATTTCTTATATGCGAATGTAATTTTCAACGAAAAGTAAAATTAGTTTAGATATCTGTCACAATAAATGACAGAAATAAAAGATTTAGAATATTTTCAAAACTTTAGAATGATATCCAATTTAAAAATAATAGTTTCGAGTCTCTTACAATACCAATGTATCATGTGTGAAATCACAAATGAATCGGTTTAAAAGAGGTTTGTCAAAATAATGCCTTCTCCATGTACTGCAAATGTCTACCTCTTTCAAACAATTACCAAATGAAATTTTTCAGGTTGCCATTTTGAAAAACGATAATGGTGAATTCATTTTCAAGTGTGGAGGAACTCTCATTGATGACCGACACATTATCACGATCGCCCATTGCGTTGACAAATTCCTGTAAGTATTCACTTCCTGAAAATATGTATATTTTCCTATGTATTAATACTTCGTTTGATTGCACTGATTACGACTTTATCCATCATAACTCTTTTAGATACAGTTTTGCTAATAAATAGTGTCAATTCGCTAAATACGCTGCGTTACAATGAGCATGTAACATAACAAACAAGTGTGTAGAAAATGATAAGAATCTTCAAAAGTACCGACAGAAATTTTAACGCTGTTACTATACAATGAATCACAACACTACATGATCAATGAGTTATAAGTCGATCACAAGTGATAATTCCGGCAACAGTTTGTCGTAAAATAGAGTCAATGAGCGTACGAATTGTTGTCTGATAGATGACGACAATTCGCTCTCAATCATTTGTCACAATTCTTCCTCCAAGCGCAAGGGGAGCTGAGCACGCAAACGACCAGGAATAAAGACCCAGATGTGCTCGATGGATGGCTGATTAGGCACAGGGTACCTACAGCATCCACGATTCGACAGCCCAGAATGAGCCAAAGCTTTCTGAACCATCCGTTTCCAACCAACTCTACTGGCACACAGCCAAACTAGTCTAATTATTGGGAGGATTGTTTGATCCTTAAAACTAAGTGCCTCTAATCAATGCCATGAACCAAAAAATCGAATCCTGAATCCTTCAAAATTCGTCTGTAAGTGTACCAGAGTTCTTCCAGTTCAGACTTCGAATTAAGTAATTTTTTTCTTTGGTGAGATTGTTAGCCCCACACCGAACCTGGAAGACCAGTTACCTGATATAATCCCCAGAGTCAGAGTGCCTGGCACTGGGTACCTTGCAGTTTATTGATTAATACTTGCCTTGGGCGATCTTGCATTATCCTGATAGTAAATGGCATTTCGGTCCCCCTGATGGAAGAGTGGGCTGATGGGACGAATCACGTTACTTGCCCATCATTAGGCCGGCATCGTATCAGCAATGTTTATCAGAAGTAAACAGCTGTCGTACGCGATGATGCTCCAAACCCTAATGCCCTGTTGTTGTACGATATAATCTACAGTTCTGATCGGATCAGACCTGTTATCGCTACTCAGAAACTGTCATTAATTAAATTGGTGAAAAATATATGTAACTCGCCAAATATCGCGATTCTACTTCTCCAATATACACTGGTGTCCAAAAATTAAGCATAAATCGTAAAATGCGAAAAACATTGAGTTCTTGCGGATATTAACTGGGTGAAGAAGAAACATTGGGTTTATGCAAAACTTTTCAGTAGACTACGTCCTGCTCGAAACATCGGCGCGGAGAAACAGATTCGCGCAGCATAAGCAGTTCAGACAATTTTCGTGCTAATGCTATGCGAAAGAACGTTGTTAACCATCAAACAAGGTGAATGATGACACAAAGAGGCCAATTGGACATGTTTATGAAAGGAAGAATCGCTGGAATCCTCACGATCACAAACCGAAGTGTCTCGAATTCTGAATGTGGACCAGTCTGTGATCTCAAGACTGTGGCAGAGGTTTCAAAGAACGGGAGATGTTACCCGACAACCAGTATCAGGTCGACCAAAAGTCACGACCCCTCGCCAAGACCGATATCTGGTAATAAGTGCGCGACGTCAGAGGGGCAGTACTACCAGAGCACTGGGTTCGGCGCTCACAGTCGCCACAGGAATACGAATTTCGAGACAAACTGTTTACAGGAGACTCAATCATGCTGGCCTGTATGCCAGAAGACCAACAGTTTGCATTCCCCTCACGTCTGCGCATAAACGCGCTCGTTTGAACTGGAGTTTGAAATATCAACATTGGAGTGTGGGAGAGTGGGTCAATGTGATGTTCAGTGACGAGTCCCGGTTTAGTCTGAGTAGTGATTCTCGGCGGGTAACGATATGGAGAGAACGTGGAACACGTTTTGAACCAAGAAACATAACGGAAAGACATCAATTTCCATCAAGGGGAATAATGGTGTGGGCAGGAATCATGATGGCCGGCCGCACAGACCTCCATTTCTTTGACACGGGGTTTGTGACTGCTCAGAGATACAGAGACGAAGTTCTTGAGCCTTATGTTCGCTTGTTTCGAGGTGCTGTCGGTACTGACTTCATATTCATGGATGATAATGTGCCATGTCACCGAGCGATGCTGATTGATGACTTCCGTGAAACGGAAAACATCCAGCGCATGTCGTGGCCTGCGAACTCCCCTGATTTAAATCCTATCGAGCATGTATGGGATATAGTCGGGAGACAAATTACAGCCCTGTCGCACCCACCAAGCTCCGTTACAGAACTGAAGAGAGCTCTCCAAGAAGCTTGGAACCGTTTGAGCCCACAACTCATTCATCATCTCATAGCAAGTATGGTAAATCGCTGTGCAGCGTGCCTGGCTGTCAGAGTTGACCACACGCCTTATTAAACTGCAGCATCAGTATTTTATTTAATGTTTTCTTTCATTTTTTCTTTAAAGTGTGAATCTTTGCTATGCTCAGTTTTCTTTAAAGACTTTGCTACTTTGGATAGTAAAATTATCATTCTTTTGATTTGCTTCCTTATTTTATAACCATTTTACACTCGCATATCACGTTTCCCGCCATTCTGATTTACAGTTACTTCTTTATTCACATCATTATCAATTATGTTTAACTTTTGGACACCAGTGTACATATCGGTTTAGTTTAATACCATTGCAGAGTGTAAGAATTCGCACTGTTGAATCGATGACACAATACCAGCACAATAAAAGCAAGCCGTTCTGGCGCCAGATTGGTTAATGATGGTTTAAGTTGATATTGAGTGTGTGTGTGTGAAGCATCCAGGACATTCTAACCGTACTGGAACAACTAAGTGGAATTGGAATAAGGAGCTTCAACTCTTATTGGCAAATGTATTGGCCCACATGTCCTGACGTGCTTTCGCCCCTCAGGGAGCTCACCTTCTTTAGATGAGTACGGGTGTCACAATCCCGAGGTGCCCTACTGATCTTTTCCTTTTCCCACGGGGTTTACTGTCTTTGGTAAACACGGGTTTACTTCTTTGGTAACACGGGCTTCACGAACTTGGAGTACCCTAGTGATCCTTCTCTATTTTCGACCCTCTTTCTTGTCATTCACTTCATTCTTTCTTTCTCTTCCCGTCTAGACCACAGATATTAAAACAAATGTTTAGCGCAGTATAGCCGAAATCGGCTCTTGCGCCAATAAACCCCAAAATCATTCACTCACACCCTGACGTGCTTTTGTCGGCTCTGACACTTTTCAAGCGTGTTTCTTTATCTTCTTCCGTGACTGGTGCAATGTGGATGTTGTACACTGCGATACAACGGCTGATTTAATTTGCTTTAGTGAGTGACCCCTCGTGAATCCGTCTGTTTTCTGGATCTGCATCTCTGCTGCGACATGGCCTTTTGCGACGATAAATGCCGCCAGTAATAATTGGTTTCCTCACTAAAAAAAGTGGCAAGACTATTGCGGGATTTGCCGATTCCTTCCTTTACGGAGAGAAATACGAGACTGCTGCAATTTTTATACTTAGTTATTATTCAGTATTTACATAATTCGGTGAGCTTCGTCTACCTTGAGGTTTGAATCTTTTTCTGATCAATATTTTTTGTGTTGTGCATTTTTACTGCACACAGCATATCGCCAATCCGTTGTATCGTTAGATTTAGAAACTAACGTTTCCTGTAAGCTCTTTAAATTCCCTTCAAGTACATTATATTCCTGTCAACTAGCCACTTGAAATTTTTGTACGCAGTGTTAGTTGTATAGAATACTTTTCTCCTCAAATCTAGATAAATGTACGAATATTTATTTAGATGCATAGTATAATGGAGATTCTCATTTCCCCTTAATTATTGAAGATATTTCACGTCCATTTAAAAAATTCATTTAAAATCTCTTGAATATTTTAAAAAATAGTTTTAAATTTTCGGATAAAGTAGAGAAAAAAATGTAATTCTGTGGAAACTTTCATTATCTTTTGCTCTCTTTTAGATGCAATTGAATTTTAAATGAACTCAAATGTATTTAGTCTAGTTTTAAAGAAAGAAACTGAAATTCCATAGAATTAACATTACGTTTATGAATACAAAATGACTAGCAGGTTGGAATCTTAATACGCGAATAATATCTAAGCGGATAATTTCTTTTTCATAGTAGGATTTTCGGTACTGAAAATTTAGATCATACCAGGATATAATAGCTTGAGTAACCACTATAAATTTTATTGAATACAACTTTCGGAAGACGTAAGTTTTTGAAATAATTAGAAATGGTATATACGTGAACACACCTTTTTAATTTTTTTTCTCTGTAAAAGCCTTATTTATTTAGTATAAATTTGGAAGGTTATAACCTTGAAAAACTTAGAATCAGAGTCTCTCGGATCTATCATCAGAAATTTTAAAATCAATATTTTGTAAAAATAAGTTCACTGTGCTTATGTAGCACTAAAATTGATGCATTTTAATTAGCCTCCAAACTATGTGGAGTTTTAACTGAAGTTCACATGTGCTTCGTATTCTCAATGGAAACAGGGCATTTGTAACTAAATGGGGATGATCTCGAGATCCCATGGTTAGCACTATGCAGAATATTGAGTATTTATGCACATTAAGTTCTATTTAGCTCCAAAGTCTTTACCTAGTGAATGTGGAAGCTTAGGAGAGATAACAGTTGATGTCACTGATCATTTGAAAAGGGTCCAAAATTATGAAGTATATTATCACCATCATGTAGCTGAACAGCGATTTAATTCGAAGCAACCAAAGAAACTATCAAAAAATAGCCTTAAGATTTCAAAAGTATCGTAATCGGTTGCCCCTCGTGTTTGACACCTGCGTAGAGGAAAGACTAGTAGTGTAATACTAAAATTTTTCATTTCTAGGGACAATAAACAATCCATGGTTGTCCGCCTTGGTGAATGGGACACACAGAATACCGATGAGTTCATGCCTCACGAAGATTATGGTGTGGATGAAATCATGATACATCCTCAGTATAGATCCAACAACCTCTTCAACGACATTGCTGTAGTAAGATTGGACCGACAGGTCGTTTTTAAACCTCATATTGATACAGCATGTCTTCCGCAAGATGATGATGATTTCACGGGACAGGAGTGTGTTGCCACTGGATGGGGTACAGATGCATATCGTAAGTATCCAAAAAGGAAGCAATTTTATTTGTTGCTAAAAGTTGCTTTTTTATACACATTACAAGCCAGTCGTAGTCAAAAGAGATAAAAGTGTTTTATACTTTATCAAACTACTTTAGATTATACCCTGATAAGTTTATTCAATAGTCTTATCACAACCTCATCTTTGAATGAAAGTTTCGGCACTGTATAGGATCTCTATGAATTGAAAATTGTCTCGGTTCACCCCTTTTAGAAAAGTTCTTTTAACCACTTGCGCTGAAAAGACGTGCCACGCACGTCGTAATGCTTTTGTCACAGAATTGTCCACTACGTGGTATGCATGTCATCATGCGATTGTTACAGAAACAGAAACGACCGTTCTGATACAAACGTCAGTGAATTTATTGCCAGCGCAAGTGGTTAAACAATTTGGTTTTAATTTTTATGTTGTATCTATATTAGAAAAAAAATCATTTTCAAAAGCCTGGAAGTTACCCTGAATCTATCTTAAGCAATGGGTACTTCATAATAAAGACATTTCAGAAACTGTGGAAGGCAGGAGCGAAGGAACTTCTCGATTAACAGTCATTCAAAAGATAAAATAGTAATAGCTTTTTGCAGTTCTCATTGCAAAAGGAAAATATAGATGTTAATGCTAAGAGATAACATCAAAATCTAGGTTTTTTTTAATATTTCAAATAATGACCTTAACACACTTAATTATCATTTAAAAATTTTCTTGTGAAATTGAGTTTTAGATATTCGGTAATTTCGCTCCGTTTTAATACCACATAATTAGTGGATAGACACAAATTTATTTTGACCCCCCTTAAAAAGTTGCAAGAAAGTTGGTAAATTATTAAAAAAATATTTTTTATAAGTGAACATTTCTTTGTGCAGAACCCTTTCACGTTAACAATTATTAAACGCATAACATTGCTGTTCTCTGTTGATCTAATTCAGAGGCGTACACATACAACTCTTATGAGGGGGCAGAGGCGTAACGGAGAATATTGGGGTCCCCTGCAAAGTCAGGTTTTGGGCCCCCTAGCCTTACTTAGAGTCAGTCAGGCGTTAGGCCCCCGCAATGCGGAGATTAGGGGGTGTACAATATGCTACTGAGGGGGGTAGGTATTAGTCTAAAAAACACATAAAACAAAGCACCGAAGGGTAATCTTCATGGTAAAAATTTGTTGGTCTATGAGGGGGGGTTGAACTCCTTATCCCCTTATGTACATCACTGATCCTTATGTTTTGAAGAGAATTAAATTTGGTTTTAGGTTACGAATTAATAACCTTTTTGTTCTTGTAACTTTCGTTACTCTTTGATAAGATTGTATTGTGTATTATTAAACAAAATATGCTTCTCAAAAAGTAATAAGAAGACTTTGCAATAGAGTAAAGTTAATAATTTCCGACAATTTGATTATTTAATTAAATTTTTTTTTAAAAAAGGCGAAATTCTGTTGTTTATTACATTGTAAAGTATTTAATCCAAGAAAATATGTGTTTCAATAGATTCGAAAATTTAAAGCAAAAACATTATCCATATATTTCTTTTTCATTTCTAAGATATCATCTTTCTTAGGCTGATCTTATAAAAACACACGAAATTAATATTAAACACATTTTCTTTCTCTGCAGAGCAAGGTCAGTTCTCTTTGATCATGAAAGAGATTACCCTGCCAGTCATCAGTAACAGTGAGTGCCAAAATCTACTTCGTAAAACTAGACTCGGACAGAGATTCAAGTTGTATGGGGGTTTCATGTGCGCTGGAGGCAAGGCTGGCCAAGACGCGTGCAAGGGTGACGGTGGAGGACCCTTGGTCTGCTTCAGATCAGACAATTCTTACACAGTCGCTGGTCTTGTGTCTTGGGGAATAGACTGCGGACAAGAAGGAATCCCAGGAGTATATGTCAATGTTAAAAAGTACAATGATTGGATCGTCTCCAAGACCCAGAAACCTATAGAAAATTACTGGAGTTCGCAAAGCCGTTAGTAATGGTAAGACCCAGGAGATATTACTACAAAAAAGCATGCAGTTCTATGTCAGGTTATAATGACATATGATTACACCAGCAACTTTTTATGGATTTGGGATGAGGAGACTCAAATAGCCAGAAAATGTGCGTTGTACCTAGATTCTATGGGGAAAATTTTTTCTGGCATTACGATTTCCTGCTCCAAAATGGATTTGCTTATTGAATAAGTGGCTGCAGTATGTAATTTTACTTCATTTTTTTTAGAAAGGTATTTGATACATTTTAGTTCTTTTGTATGGATTTTTAAAAATAAAGTGTTTTTATTTTTTTGTCATTATTATGAAATATTTGTGAGTATTAAAATAATCATGCATTTATACATGAAAGCCGACTCGGTGGCGTGTTTGGTTTGTCGCTGGCCTTCTGCACCTAAGGTTGCGGTTTCGACCCCGGTTCAAGTCGGTGGATTTTTCTGATGCAGAAAATCAACAGCAGCCATGTCGTAAGATTATACGGCATGTAAAAGATCCCTAGAGTATCTGTTTGGCTTGGATGCTCTCGGAAAAATTAAATCCTAGTACAAGTTCTCATCGTCAGAGTTCAGGTGCCTTCCTCTAGGGAGGAAACTGGACGTCGAAATTACCTGCGGCGATTGGTATCCGCTGATATGGCGCCGTACTTAAAAGAGATATCAAATTCCGGAGAGTGTACTAGGTCTGCAATGGCTAGACACTAATCCGCAGCCCAATTA
>BMAO01020476.1:0-13936 GCA_019973975.1 Trichonephila clavata
TTCTATCAATACATTATACTTAACAGTATGTTTCAACCTTTAAATATGTGTTTTTTGACTTTCATTTTATGTTTTTTTTATTTTTATGTTATAAATATATTTTAAGTTCAGAAACTGCTACATTCAAAAAACTGTGCCCGTAATATTTAAAAGAAAAATTTCCAGTTTTAAGGTTGGAGTAAATGTCTTAAAATGATAAAATTTTCTTTAATATCCAGCATCTCAAGCAGATATTGCGTTCTTATATTTATACCGATAACGATTGAAAAATTTTTATAAGAAAATATACCAAAATATATTAAAAAATTTTAAATTATCATCGGAAAGTACTATACATATACTGGGTATTCCTAAATTCATGATTCATATGTTATACAGGGTGATAGAACACACAATCTATGTTCAGAATTCGAACAATAAAACGCTAGTTGACCCTAGCTAAAGCAGAAGAAATGGTGCTTTCAGTAGTCCCCTTCGTTTGTGCTATGGATTACCAATGAATTTGTACACGAATCAAAAGACTGAAATGCAATATTCATGCATTTGAGACTACAAACGGTAATGCATGGTAAACTTCAATGATAGTGTCAAGTATTTTCCAACAAGAAGCTTCTCCGATGCATTGTGCAACGCATCTAGGAGCACCTTGAATGTGGCATGTGAGCATTATTCAAGCTGTTTAGGTCTTTCATGGGTAATACTGCAAAAAGAAGGAATACACCACTACCATGTGCTGAGAGTTGAAAGGTTTGCTACTTGTGGATTACAGATAAAATGTCAAATTTGCTATGTGGTTTCCGCGACAGACCACCTGGATCAGAAATTTTTTTCATTAATGTTTTGCACTGTCGAATACACATTCGCACTAGATCGGATTTTGAATATCTTTAACTATAAACCATCATGTAAGAGAAATAGATAATCCACACGCCTCCAGTCTATGATCATGGTTCCTACCAAATATTCGTTCCAGAGTCGTGTACGACTATCTGATCGGCCACACCCAGTGGCACACATAAGAGAAGGGGTCTCCAGGCCTGGACCCCTCCATAGCCCTTAATTTTTTTCCGATTCATTATAATCCTATGTATATAGTACATAAAATTTAATTAAGTATTTGATGCTAATAATTAATTTTATTAATTAAGGCTAATTATTTATTCAACAATTATTTGTTTACTGTCCCCCCCCCCCCCGAAAATTGACAAAATCAAAAGAATATGTTGGGAGGCGTATTAGAGCTTGATACGAGAATGGTAGACTTTGACCCTGGATACCCCCCCTCCCCTTAAAAAATTCCTGTATGCGCCACTAGCTACACCTATTGCCAAGTCACCTTGACGGACATTCACACCTTGTGTTTTTGCAAGAGGTATTATCAGAACTTTTGAATCTTATTCTAGCAGACATGACACGAACGCCTGTGGTTCCAAGACGACAAAAGAACCAGCTTGTTACGGTGCGAATATTTGGAACGTCTTGTCTATCATGTATCTGGAACAACAAAATGGTTGTGACAGTCCAATCAACTGACCGTCCACTAACCGTATTTATCATATATGGACATTTTCATCTACTAAATACCAAGACCTCATCCACGATGAAAATTTCTTTGATTTCGATGCATATCTTGTTTGTTGGGTGTCTGCTGCTGCTGGCACTATACTAGAGATGTTTGGTATGTTCGCCATATTCTGCTGTCGCTTCATTGATGGTGTGAAGAGTATCAATGTTATGGTGGCTGTTATTTTGAGCAGTTTCTCTGCTTTGGAGAATTTGAATTTTGTTGAATAAAACTTTTTATCTTTTCAGTACGTCTCTATTTGTCTTGTTTCTCATCGTATCTTGATGAGAACACTAGCATTTGGTTGTTAGAGTTTCAATTACAGATTGTAATAATTTATGTGATTACTGTAATACCTCGACTTACACTACCCCGACTAACGCGATTTTCAAATCTTGTTGATTCGTCTTTTTAACATCCTTATATAAGCTTCACTCGTATGTAACGGAATCTTTGAACTCAATTTTTACCCCCTTTAAAAGGTCAGATTAATTCGAAATTTTCTGCACTTGTCCAGGACCGATGACAATGCAATAATTTAATTTTGTTCCATTGTCCTGATCAGAATCATCAGGATTAACGATTTCCCATTTCAGATCCCGTCCCCCATCCAGATTTGGCGACTAATTCCAGATTTGGCGACAAAAAGATTAAGTAACAACTTAGTTCAATTAACGATAAAAGGGTGTTTTTTTTAGTTTTTAAAAACTATAATTTATTATTTTCTTCTTTTTCCTTTCCACTGAAACTCGGACGGAATCTGTGCCTGATCAAATTGATAACGTGATTGAAGAAGTTGTCGATCTTGACAGGTAAATATTTTTACAAGTGGATAGGAATGACGTTCAAGAACTTCTGGATTTCCACAATCAGGAACTGACAATTGGTGAGGTCATAGAAAAGCATGAGCAACACCAAGACATTGAAAAACTTGAGTCTTTAGGCCCAGTTCAATCAGAAGATCGAATGACGGTTGGGAATTTGACAGAAGGCATTAGTTTAGCTGAAAAAGGGTTATAAATTTTAGAAAATATAGACTCCAACGAAGATCAAATTTTTTCAAAAAAACAAGGAGTAAAAAAACTTTAGCATGTCACGAGGAAATTCTGTGGGGAGAAAAAAGAATCTTTGAGCCGACAGACTACTTTGTTAGACTATGAAACCTTCTACATCAAAATAACTTCGGTTTGCGATTTTGTATAGAAATTAAAGATTTGTTTTTTTTTCTAAATTATTATTTTCTTCCGATTCCAGCCCCAACTAAAAAATAATTTACATGTATTTATATGCGAAATTATACCCCGACTTACGCCGTAATCACTCAGTCCTGCCTATCGTGTAAGTTCGAGGTATTACTGAATTTGTTTTCTTTCACCCCTTATGAATGTACTATAAGTTTAGAACACATATGTAAAAACTTAATTATCATTGTGACGTTTGAGATAAATAAAGGTAGCGTGATATTTATTAATTTAAATATTTAGCTTATTTACGTCACAGCTATTAATTACACTCTGGAGTTATTAAACTATTGCTTAGAATTATTACAGTCCTGTTGTTTGTGAAGGAGGAGGTGCGCCTCGACTCTACGAAAGTTTCCAACCATCTCTCTCTGTCTGTCCTCGCTTGGTTTTTTTGGATCATTGTGGTCGACCCCCTTTATCCTCGAGTTGCATTCGGTTCGTGAGCGGAGTAGGGGATTCCTCGATGTGTCAAAGATTGCCAGAGTGATGTCCAAGACCGCACAATGTTTTAAGGGTGTAGATGTCATTGCACGTGGTGATCATATCCACAAAAGAAGCCGATTCACAGCTGTGTAGCGGGAAACGTCACAATCATGTTGTGATTTATTAAATGGATTTGTGTGCTTATATATGTTCATTTTTATTTTGTGCTATTCCGATCTTAAATTTGGAATGTTGTGTATTGTTTTTCTTTTATTTCTTAGTCCTTACTTATTTATCGTTTCTGATAATTTATAGCAGTTTCTTTGATTGCTTTTTAGTTCTCTAGATCATTTTGTTTTTTGATTATCATTTTTATATTTTGCCTTCAGCTAAGATTTATTACAGTACCTGAATAAAGAATTTGGTCACAAAAGATTTCCTTTCTTTACAAACACTAATCGTTAATAAATAACATTTTCTTTCGCACCGTAAAAGATATAAAAGCTCAGCGTGAATCTCCTTTTTTTTTATTGCTGAAACTGTAGCAAGTGACAACAATGTATTGCATAAAGATACAAAAAAGTAGGTCAAGGGATCGATTGAAAGAATGTCGGCAAATTTCCCCAGACGGGCCCGGGTTACGAGAGAAGTCCGGATACAGACAGATCGTTCAACTTTCTTAGGAGGATACACCATTGTTCTCTTGGATTTTCTTATAATGGGTCATTTTAACCGTTAGAGGTAGACAAAGAAAATACTTGCAAAAAAAAAGTTTATAAATGTTTTTTAAAAAAATAATAAAGTATTTTTTTTTTAAAAAAAAGGAGATTTTGGAAATTTAATTCTTTTTAGAAAAAAAAAAAGAATTTGGATTCATACTGTTACATTAACAATAAGTGAAAGAAATAATGCAAAACAAAAATGTACGTAGGATATTTGTTGATTTTATGGACTATTAATGGTCAATTAGTCTTTGTTAATTTATTACACTCATCACATAAAGAAAGTATTCTATTTCTGGCAAACATTAATTAAATAAAATAAAAATCGTCTGCCCAAATAAAAATAATTATTTCTAGGAATTGAAGTAAATTTATTCATTGTTATAATCCTGAAATAAAAATGTTAAATTTTCAAGTTGCAATTGTGATGTCCATATAAAATTATGGCGATTTTCTTAGAGTTTAATTAAAATGAAACTTAAGAGAGAGAGAGAGAGAATGATAAAATAACATGAGAGATAAAATTTAATTGTTTATTACGAAAAAAGAAATTTTGTAAAATATTAATAATTGATTGTCTATCGGGTTTTATTAAAAGAAATGACTTACCTTTGTTTTTCAAAGGTTAAAAAATTTGAGAAACTAAAATGTGTGAATATTTCTTTTTTTTTTATATAAATGTTAAAGCAAAAGATCGTTTGGGAATGAAAATTTTTAAATATAGTTTATGTTTGAATAAAATAATGTGTTTTATATTTCAATTCAATTTTAATTTCACCACAAAGCAACTTTTCCATTCTAAATTCAACTTTTTCCATTACATAATCAGTCTTTTAATAACTAAATTCAAGTGTTTTGTAATCATATTTTTCTTTGGAATTTTTTGGAACAAAAAATTCTTTTTTAAGTTATTTTTCAATACGTTTGCCATCTTCTGAATCAAGGATTATAAAAAATAAAAAATGAAATCAAAATTAAATCTCAGCTTATAATTATTTGATGAAAAACAATTAAGGATTCAAAACGGATTTGTAGTTTTTATGCAGTTTTCCTAAATTTATAAAAAGAATTATTTTAACCTGGATTTTACCTTTTTTTCATACGTATAGTTATTTTTGAGCAAATGAAAAGAAAAAATTGTTGTTGTCAGATATTAATTCACCAACTACGTTCAGAACTGTTATTTTGAAAAACTTGTAAATGAATAATCATTTTGATATTTAATGTTACCTGAATTAGAATGTACATAAAAAATTGTTTTAAGAATATTTTTGAATAAAAATTATTTAAATGAAATCTTTTAGCAAAAAAATGATGAAAGAATGACGTATTTTCAAACCCTTCTCCTTTTATGAAAAATACTTAAATAGTAAAAATATTTCTCTAGAGACTGAACAAAAGGTTTTGAAAAAATCACATTCTTTTCGGAGTTATGCTCAATTGAAATAATGAAAAAAATTTTTTGTTAAAATTTCTCTACTCTCTAATTTATTAAATGATTAAATTCACTTCTGAACTATATATTTCAAAAATTCTAGTTCAGACTCTATATAGAGAGGTCTTAACTATATGTAGGCAAAATATTATTATAAAGCATTTTTCATAAAAGGTGAATGTTTTGAAAATTAGTCATTCTTTCTGTATTTTTTTTGCAAAAAAAAATAATAAATAAATAAAAATGTATTTGAAATTTCTTTTTTGCAATAATATTCTTAAAACAATTTTATTTGTATATTCTAATTCAGCTGACACACTAAAACATCGAAAACTAATATTCATTTATACCTTTTTTAAAAATCACAGTTCTGAGCATAATGTAACCTTTCGCTATTTCGAATACATGTCTCTACTTCGAATATTGCGATTAATTATTTTCTTCATCAAATAATTTTTTTCGAAACATGTTAATGCGCTTAACAGTTAAATTAATCATGAGGTCAAATTTCTGAGTTGATGAAAAGAATATCGATCCATCAATGGCTATATCTCTTCGTCGCATAGCAAACATAATTTGCATTTTTTCTGCTCGAAATAATCGCTAATGCATTTGTAAATTGAGAGGAAATCTGGCATCTGAAGTACTCACCCTTATACGTCAAGCTCTTGAAGTGTGTGTGTATCAGGAAGAGGCTGTTACCATCTCAACCGCGTTTTTCTTTTTAGATTTCTCGTGGTTTTGGCGCCGTTTTAGTAAATGCATATTCGTTATCTTATTTTCCCTTTTTCAGAGATGTAGAAGATTTCAGTAAAATTAGAGACTCGAAAATGAGATTTTTGGGCTCTTTATTGAAATAACGGTATGATAAATCTGTAATTTTGGTATCTAAATGTGTTTTTTGAGATTTATTTATGGAAACTTTAAAAGCAGCAATGTTAAGAACTTAACTTGCAAAATATTCATATAAAGAACACAAAATGAGCTAAAAAATTGTTCTATTTCTTGGGAATGTTATATACATTGTTAATATCAAAGAAATTTAATTCATAATATTTTTAAAGGAAAAAATAATTTTATTACGAATACATTTGTATTCAATTTCTGGTTCAGATTTTTCTTTGATTTCTCTCTGGAGTTATTTTATTAAAATATCTCGCAAGTTTTAAAAAAGAACGACAGCCACAATATATATAATGGTGTAAAAATGTGCACAGACTGTAAGAGGTTTGCCGCATTTACTTACAGTTTAATTTTGAAAAAAATTAATTATATATATTACTATTTTATACAAATAAACATATATTTTCAATATTTTATTTTGCTGTAAGAATAAGATTGCACTTGAAAAAAAAATGATCATCATTTGTTGGTTAATTATAATTAAAATGTATAATTTATTTCAAAAAGTACAAAATATAAAATTTTCAAAAATTGCAATGTTTTCGATTTTTAATATCTTTTTGAATCTGAAGAATTTTTTTTCCCTAATTAACATACACTACACTCATAAATAAACATACATAAATCTCATTACAAAATAAACAGTCTTTTTGAAATTTAATTTTTGCCAAACGATGTTGAAATTACGAATCAAAATTGTTTTTATATTTCATATGAAGAAAACGGCAAACAATTTTTTTATCTAATGAGAAATTAAAATATATTTTGTTTAAAAAATATATATGTAAAATGGCAACACTGTAAAAAATAAAAATAAAGCTTCATTCGATAAAAAAATTTAGAAGCATGAAAAAAAAATGTGCTGGTTTTTTAGAGCGGAATTACGTTTTGTATTAGTAGATCCGTAAGTTTAATTTTTAGACATTTGTTTTTATATTTGTATTTGTAATTGTATATGTCTCTCGGAGAATGTATCTGATCGGTTATAATTGAATTTCGCAAATGAATTTCAGTGTAAATAATATACTGTGTTTTTTGTTCTGTGTGAATATTCTTTCGAAATACTTCAAGTTGATTTTTTTTTTTGTCTTTTTAAGTAATGCAAGTGATGTTTTATTATTTTATGATTGATATTATGATTTTATTTAATGTAGTTTTTTGAAGCAATGCAGTTTTAACATTTAAATTTTTGTTTTTATTGTTTGTTTATTTTCTTTAAATGGGAAGAATATGTGATTTTTAAGCCTTGGAATAATAACTGCTCTTAAATCTTACTCGAAGCAGTATTAATGCTTGTTAATCTTATTTGGAAATTATTAAATGTTATAAATAATGTGTTTTTTAATTGCACAAAACTATGAATTTGGTACTGGAAGCTTATTATGCTAAGCACAGTTCTGAACGCATTATGAAAGCAAATTTTCTTCGAAAAAATACACTTCTTAGTACTATTCAGTCTAAACATAAATAACACAAAATAACATTTCCTTTTCTTTACCCTTACTTTGCTAAAATAAAAGAAAAAAATGCTTTTCGTGAATTCTCTTTGTATGTTTATGATTGAAAACACGTCTATATATGTACATGTTCTTTTTTACCTATACATACACTCTACTTGTATTTAATTTTAGATGAGTCTCTCGCTCTCTCTCTCGGTTGCCTAGCAACTAAAATATTCAGGGGGGAAATAATTCTTCTTAATGAAACAATATCCATCGCTTTATTCACCTGAGATTTGGTCACAGTTACGTTAATTAACTGAGGTTTGTTATCCATGTAATCACTGTTTTTGTTCTTTTCATATAAACACCTGTTCTGTCGTTAATCTTTTCACGCTATTAAGCGTTCCCACATTTTTTTCCTTATTCAAGCTATACTTATTTTATTTATCTAGAAAAACACCACAAGGACAGTTTTTTTCCAAAAAAAAAAAAAAAAAAAAATCTCATTACACATATTTGTGCACTGTAATGAAAATTTTGTGAACAATGAGAAATTAAGGTTATCAGGGTTGGATAGCATAAGTATAATTGTTTCTAGACCATTATGTCGTAGACAATACGTTATTTTTTGCTTAATTACGTTATTGGATTGTTTAAATATCATTAGTTAGTTATTGTAGATTTTTCATCAAATATTTGATTTCTGTAGTGTAGTAAATCATGAAGGAATTTGAGATTTTTTAAAAATGTAAATATAGTGAGCAAGAATTAAATGAAATGGATTTTATTTTTTTAGTCTAACAATCACAGAAAAATACAGAATAGCTTGTTTGCAATTGTTCCCGAAATCTCAATGACGATACGACACTTAAAGTATCCGACTATTTTCGGAACCGCGATTTTGAAAAAGCGTATAAATGAATAATGCTTTTGATATTTAAGGTCACCTTAATTGGAATATCCGTAAAAAATAGTTTTAAGAATATTATTACAATAAAATTTATTTAAATGCAATTTTCGGGTAAAAATGTAGAAAGAATAACATATTTTCAAAACACCCTTGAATGAAAAATGCTTTTATATAATATTTTGCCTATTTATAGCTAAGAATTCTGTACAGAGCCTGAATTAGTATTTTTAAAATAAATAATTTAGAAGTGAATTTATTCGCATTTTAATGTATCAGAGTACAGAAATTCCAGCAGAAAGCTTCCTTTATTATTTTAATTGATAGCAACTCTGAAAATAATGCGAATTTTTCAAAAATCCTAGTAAGGTTTTGAAGAGATGTCTTAGCTATTAATAAGCAAAATATTATTATGGAAGTATTTACCATGAAAAAGGAAATGTTTTGAAAATGTTTCATTTTTAACTTCAATTTTTTGCCATAACGTTGAATGGAAATCATTTTTTTAATGTTATAATATATATTCTTAAAACAATTTTATAAGCTTATACTATATTTCAGCTGACACTAAAATCAAAAAATTATTCATTTATACGCCTTTTTAAAATCACAGTTTCGAACATTGTCAGAACCGTAGATATTAAAAACGCTGTGTTTCATTCATCAAACTTCTACACCACATTTCATGATGCCATTGCGATTGAATGTGCTGCCTTTTCCTATTATTCAACACCGAGATCTGTATTAGGATCCACTAGTTTATTTTACGGTTTTGAAATTCGCAACCTCCCAACTTACATAGTTACCACAACTTCGATGCGTTTGAAGCCGTTATATTTTTACTGCACTTTGCAGTATTCTTTTTTATATTATTTAAAACCACTTGAATATTTAATTTATACATTATTCAAATTTGTTTTATTACAGTAATATTCCGACTTTTGATCATATTTAGTTACGTTCATGGTTCATATTTCAAAGACCAGTTCATGTTTTGTGGGAAATCAACCAATTCGTTTTCAGATTCAAATACTACATATTCCGTAGAAATGCTGAATATTTTTATTCATGAAAGTTTTCATTCGAAATTCATTACCATTAAGTTGAATATATCCATTCGAATGACTAGTGTTGCAGAAATTTTATTTGTATTATCACAAACTTCAATTGTTTATCTCTCGTTGGTGAGGGGAAATTTTAAAATCTGTCCAAAGAAGAATGAAAATACACAGTTCCTTAACGCCTCTCTAAAAAGATTCATGATACTATCATTGTGTCTGTGAAGATATTGGTGCTCTATAAACAACGCTGTTTGTTTGGGAATAATTTGTTAAAGCATTCTTCTAATTCTCTTCAAAGTTATATAAAAAAGTTGTGTTGTGTGTTTAGTCTCTTTTAAAAAATAGCTTCCTTTTTGTTGCTGACTTCATTTAAATGATAATTAAATAATGAATGAAGTATATACATTATAATTAAAATAGTATACGAACCTTTGAAAAAATTGACTATATTGCTGGCTACTATATGAACCATAGATCAACCAAATAAGAATATTTAAGCTCCGCATGTGTCACGTTGTGAATCCGATTTTTCTACTACTTCATTTTCAGAAACATAGAATAATGCATCGGTTAAATAGGTTTATTAGTAAATGCGTTTCTCTGCTTACTAAAGCTATAAAAATTTCTTTTCAAATCTCAGATAAATAAAAATTATTCATATTTGTTTTTATTTGTTTATAATTTTTTTTACTCTTAATATATATATATTATAAATTCCTTTATCAGGGAGGCAAATTAAGACTCTTCTAGTCGTCTTTGATCTATTGTCTGTAAACTACATTAGAATATATTGTAGCTCATTATATAATTAAATAAACACACATTAATGAGCCGAATTATATGTATACTGTGCAAATCGAAATTCCATAGTACAACGAAAAGAGCTCCAAGGAAACAGTGAATTATTGTGAAGCCAAACTTTTATTTTGTTCTGGAACTCATGTTAACTATTTTGTGTTTACTGGTCTAAGAACAATAGCTTTGACCTTGTCTGTAATGTCTTAATCTATATGCATCGATCTTTGGTGAGCACCGATTTGTAAGCTAGCTAGAAACCCTTAGAGTGGCATCGAAACTAGTAATATACTGTGGTTAAAAAATAGATTGTGTTAATAAATGTTAAGTTTGGTGATATTCTTGATAAAAATAAGTGATTTTTTTCAAAAATTTAACTGTGCTGCGTATTTAAATAAAGTTTGATTGTTTCTGTAATAAGTTTAAAGTCATATATTAATGGAAGGAAATTTGCCTTAATTTATGAGGAATGTTTATCTGTTTCGAAAGAATTATGTATTCTCTTTTTGAATCGGAGTACACTGCATTCAAATTAGTTTAGTTTCAGGCTTTTGAGGGAATATTTTTTTCTCCGACTTATTATTTTTGATTATTGTCTCCTTCAGGGACTTTTACACATGCGATATTTTTTCTAAAAAATATTTCGTTATAGTGTTACTATTATAGTTTGGTTATAATGTGCAGTATTGAATTGAATTTCTTCTCGTTATATCTGATATGATAATGGAGCCAGTGTTGAATAAAATGTGAGTTCAACACTTGATTTTTTCGAAATAACCGTGTATAACATACGGGTCTTGAACGCAAAATCTAACAGAACCTGTTAATTTTTTTTGTAGGTCCTTGTGGAAATTTAGGCTGTAAAATGTTAGCTTAGTTCAAACTCACACATGTATTTATTGATCTTATTAACGATGGACATCATTTTCACAGGATTTCGTCAAACAAAATTCCACCAAACTTTTATGTAAATTAAGGTACTTATGCATAATTATTCGTGGATTATTGTATAATGCTCTGAAATAGAGATATAATGTATGAAATATTAGTTGTTTTTCGATGAAATCAACGGGATTAATGTGTAATTATATTTTATGTATGTGTATTTTATTTAAAAAATGTATAATTTATAAATATATATATATATATTCCATGCACTCCTTCAAAAATAATATAAAATTTATGAACTCATCCTTCTATAGACTCGACATTAATTGTGCGTATGTTTAATCCTTACATGTATAACAATGCATCAGGGGTTCTTAAACTGTGGTCCGCGGAGTCTCTCATGCAATGTTGAGATTTCCTTCTTTTATAAGACTCTGAAAGGTCTCGTTGAAAAATTGAAAGATGTGCTGTACTGGACTAGATTACTAAATGGTCCCTGATGAAGAAACTCTACTAGAACTTGTATTTTGATCAAGAATATTAAGTCGGGGATATGTGAATGAGCCATTTGGTATGTGTTGCATGTATGGAATTTATCTGAGAAAGGATCCGTAGATTTTTATACAGTTTTATGAAGATCCAAAAGACAAGTGATATTAATATCACAAATCAAGAAAATCGACAGTGCCTTAGTCATCTTGCAATTTTCAATCGAATGTAAATATTTTCTTTCTGTGATTAACTCTCCCGGCAAGAGTTTTACTTTCTCCATTCCGTTTGTATTGTTCGTTAATTGATTGTGGCGCAAGCCTTAATTACTGCAACCCTTGTGGAGATGCCGACCTCTCTCTTGACCTCGTGTCGACAGTGAAAAAGTGAAAAGACCATGCCCGACCGCGATGTCCGGAGGTGGGTGTTTTGCTTGCATTGTGCCGACGCGTTCCAAGCAGAGCAAGCGGAAGGTACGGGTTTTTTTTCTTAATTTTGTCATTTTTTGGCGCAATTAATTTTTTTTTATTAAATGAAAATATAGAAACATTCCATTTTATTTGTGTCGATTGGTTCAAAATTGAGTTTCCCATTATAGAGTCAATTTATTGTTTAAAGGGAATCTCCCATTTTATGGTATTCAAAATGTTTTAGAATTTCAATTTGTAACAAAATCTATTCTGAATTTGTTATAACATGAAATATAGCTTTTGACTAGATAATGCGATTTAAAATAATTCCACTAAAATCTTCTATTAATTGCATTTAGCAAAAATAACGAAAAATATACTCTTCTTAAGGTTCCCAGGTCACATTTTGAATTATAAGAAATTTCTTCTTTCCATTTTAAATTTAAGTTATTGAATTTATTTGAATGGCAAAAAGTGCAACAGGACGAGGAAAATATAATAAAGATTTCTGTGAAATTATATTTTTTTCTTCGATTTTTTGTTTATTTCTCTGATTCTTTTATGTGTTTTCATGTCTCTAAAGGGTATTTAAAATTATTGTTAAAAATTGGAATTATAAAAGCAATTCCACGGAAATATTCCTTATTTTCGGCTCTTCTGAATGCGTTTTATTGCAAAAAAATAAATACAGTTGCCTAGATTTGAGATGGAACGAAGAAATTCTGTAGAACTAACATTACAATCATGAATTCGAAACAGAGCCGATAGACGGGAGCCTTAGTGCTGAGTCTTACCTCAAATGGTTCAACAGTAAAACCAATTTTAACACAAGTCTGCTTCTATTTTGTGAAAGATATTTTTTTTAAAAAAATGCTATTTTGATAGTGCTGATACAGTGTCATGAAACAAAGATAAATAAATTTAATATAAAAATTGAAATTTAGCCTTTTAACTAAATGAAATTATTCTTTTATTAATTTTTTGCAACAGCTTAATTTGTCTTGAACATATTTTTAATGAGTTACTGTCCTAGAAACGTGGCCAAATGGTCATGACGCGAATTCGTGGCCATGTATCTACGGTTAAGATATCCAACTACTTGCCCAACTTTTTTTTAAAAAAATGGAGGTAAGGGGATTTTTTTTTCTGGTTTTTAGATTTTTTTTAGTTTATTTTAAGAAAAATGTGCTAAAATTAAAAGGGAAGAAATTATTATTACTAAAATGGAAAAAATTGGTAAAAATTTACAAAAAATAACATAAACGCAGCCCATTTTGTACCAAAAGTTTATGGACAAATTTTCAATTCTGATGTATTGCTATGTTATTCGTTTTTGAAAGGACCTTCAGGATAACAGATATTTGAATTTTTACAAAAACTAGAGCACATTGTCTTAGTTATTATGTAAATTGCTTAAAAAAACAGTGATTATATTAACATAAGGGACTGTAAATTTTGTAATAAAACAGTGATTGAAAAATCTGAAGGTTAAAACACTTCTACTATTATGCAGAACATACGCACAAAATTTAAGTTAATTATTTTCAAAACCTTTTTAGCAATCACCGGCCCCGTTCGAGCATTTTCAAAAAAACACATTTCGAGTAAAAAGTATGACATCTTGCATAAAGTAATGGCATCTGCTTTTACTAA
>BMAO01020477.1:0-219759 GCA_019973975.1 Trichonephila clavata
TAAAGGTAGATGAAAAAAAAATAACTAAATAAAAGGCGCAACAGTATTGTGTTCCATAACGGGAAAGAAGTGTTGTAAATAGAGCGAGTCTTTTCACAAAATTTAAGGAAGTGTTATTCGAAGATTCACCTCGGACTCTCTTTTTTTTTTCTTCTCATTCTTCTCCTACCTTCTGCACTCCTTTTATATTAGAAGAAGATATCCGTCGAAATATAAGTAAGCAAGGACGCCAAGGTCTTTGGGAGAAAGAAAAGCGAAATTGAAGCAGACTTTCTTTTGACAAGTCTGTGACCAATACTTCACGCCGCATTTCGCCCATCTATCAGTTTTTCTGTCCCTTTTCTATATCGAAGAGGAAAATAAGACACAAAAATTGTAGAAAATGGGAAAGGAGACAGGACAAAAAAAGGGAAAAATTCGAGGGATAGCACCCGGACCATCTCATGACTGTCGGCATCTTTTTCTGTCTCTCTTTCTTTTGCTGGATATCAAAAGAAGACTGTTATAAGGGGTTTTGACTTTGTCGAAGGATTTAACAAGTAGTTTTGTGAGATTGATTTTTGGACCTTTTATTTCCTCTTTTTTCGGGTCTCTCAGTATTGGACGGGGAAGAAAGAGACGAACAGTTAGTTCTTTTTTTTCCGAGTCCGAAATAAAAGTGACCGACAAAAAATGAGATCGAGAAATTGTCCGCCGTCCAATAAAATAAATAAAAGGGTTATCACGGGAATATGATTGTGAAATGTACAAATCAAAAAGGGATGTTCCTGAAATAAGTTCAGAGTTATTGTTGGAATGTAGATGATCGTAACTAATTAAAAATAATTAGCTATGATCCTTGAACAAAATTTTTATAATGCTTAGTTCCAATTAATTATAGAAGTAAGGTGATTTGGTATCAATGATAGGACTACTGTAGCCTAGTAATCATTTTTTCACTTCTTGTTGGGAATTAGTGCTCCTGTGAAACTGAAGACCCACCGTGTAGAGGGGCTGATGCAAGTTAAATCTATGGAGTCTCGGTCTTTACGTTTGTGTGGTGTGGAAGTTGGGTACCACCTTAGATTCCCTCCTCATCACTTGACTGTGATTCAAAATTACGAGATCCATCCTTTGTGTTGCTTTAAAAAGCGATTTTAATAAGCATTCTATCATTCACTTGATACAGTGCTTCTCAAACTTTCAACATTTGCGACCCAAAATTCAATCATAATTTTCCTCGTACCCCCTCCATATAAAAGCTATGTATGGAATTCAATAATATTGTACTTTGACGCTAAAACTACAATATGACTTTAACCTCTTAAGTGCTACCGGCGCATATAAACGTTTCGCCCAGTCAAAGTGTTAATTGTCCCGGCGTATATATACGCCTTTCCGAAGTACAATCTTTTCTGTGCACTGTTATCCATTATTCCGAAGGCCGTAGAATGCACAAAATGACCTTTACAGTGTTTGCGAAGGATCTACTTATTTCAGAGCATTTACTTATTATTTTTCTCCCTCTTCCTACATCACATACGCGCGCCTTCGTGGAAAACAATGGCACTTTGGAGCAAATCGTAAAACCTTTAAACGACAAGTAAAGGATTAATTATAAACAGAACAAATTATCAAGATAAGTGTTAATTTGTGTATATGACTTTGTGACAAGCCCATGAGGTCATTGGTAATTATTAAACTTATTCTCAACTTAGTATGTGTGTCAAATTAATAATAAAATACATTGTGCAGTACTGATACAGTTATGAGTGTATTGTATCAGTTTAAACTTTGTATTTTGTAATTATATTAATATTTTTAAAAATTTATATTTTTTTTGGTAATATTTTTAAAAATAAATATTTTATTTGTCATATTTTTAAAAATCTTTTTTGTTTTCAACTTTTTAATATGCTCAGGCCCCTTTCGTAGTAATATAGTGCCACCTATAGGGGGGAAGCGCCCCACTGTTTGAGAAACGCTGACTTGTTATCAATGATAATTTTCAATTTTATCTAAGATATGATTTTCAAAACTCTGTGTCGAATTGTTGAAACTTTTATTTATAATACTGTCAATGACTTTATGCACATTAAATTCATCTTGGATTAAAAGTTAAGTTATTCAAACACGTTAAAATTACCAAACTTGGTCAAAACACATTTTTATTTTTATTTTATTGATTATATCTATCTTTTAGCTTTACAAAACATATTTTGTTTTATTTCTACGTTACCTAGAGACCAAGTTACAAACAATTTTATAAAATTAGAAAAACTGGGTCCTTAATCTATCAAAAGTGGGCATTTTAATGGCAAAGAATCTATCCTGGGGTGAGTCTAATAACTCAAAATATTACGAATGCATTTCTATAAAACTTTTATAAAAAAAATATGTATAACGTTTTGAACCTGATTTATATTTTCTAGAGAATGTACAAAAATAATTATTTTATGAATATTTTTTTAAGTTATGGCCAGCTATTTAAATAATGGTCTCGTAAAGAATGTCACATTTCTTATAATTTTTATTCGATAAGTTCTAAAACTTTTAATAAAACATTAAAATTTTGGTACATTCTCTAGATAAATGTATCTATAACTTGTTTTAGTAATACTTTTACAGATGTAAGTTCATTACTTTTTTTTTTTCTAATTGCTTTGAAGTTTTTCAAAAGTATTGCTAAAATTTCATTTATAATTGTGATTTCTGTAAAGTTTAGACAAATTTTTTAAAAATATTGTAAGCGGAATATTAGTTTTCATTGGTATTGATCTCTAAAAAGAGCCTTTAGTGTTTTAGTGTGCTATTTCTTAAAAAGTACTCTGAACGTCTTCGGATATCTTTAATACAGGGTAGAACAGCAGTGGGCAGACTTTTAGAGGGTACGGGCTACTTATTTTTTTTAAGGTTGTGATCCTCCCAGTGGCGTAGGTGTGGCAAGCTAAGAAAAAGATCTACAATATTTATTATACCTTCATAATAAATACGGATTATTACTTACATAACTACAATAAAATTAACTTATACTTTTAAGACCACGTTCACACACACAAAGTAAAACGCGAGATGCAAATGCGTAATAACAGCCGCAAATATAAAAATATCTAGTGATGTATTTGTTAGGAAACAATTCAAAATACGTCAAAAAATAAAATTCCACCTAAAGTTAGTGCTCACAGTTATAGTCAATGGGACACTAGTTGGCATACTGTCAGCCAATCTTGAATATATCTGTATATATTTACTAACTGTTAATCTTCAGGAGGTCGCCCCAAAACGTCTTGACCGTCAACCACGATCGATTTAATGCCCACCCCTGGTGGAGAAGTTTAACGAAAGAGGAACTATATATATAGGGCTCAAGTGCTACTATAGTCTTTCAGTGTATTTCAACGTTACGGTTGTTATATTTCCTTAATCAATAAGACTATTATATTTCCATTATACCCTTATATCATTCCAATGATTCACAACATCCTTTTGGCATTTTGGTTTATTTCGTAGACAACACAGAAGAAAAGTACACAGCACAAAGAACATTACATAACTGACTCTACAAGCCAAACGAAGTATACATCTCTCGGATGACTTGCAGCACCATCTATACAATTAATATTTAATTTACAACAACGGGGTGTTCCTTCCCAAAGATTCTGTAATTCAGGCTAATTGGGCATAACATGCCATAGAGACTCCTTTACATTTGATCCTCATCATCCACGCAATCTTTTTTTTTTTACACTTACTGCCATTGGTCTGATTTTTCTGTCAAATCAGGGGTTCGAGCCTTAATGCTATTACACACACACCTTAAATGGAGTATGATGTATATCTCTCAAATCTGTTAAAGCTCGTAGTTTTCCTATTGTTGTGGTTTGAAAGTTTGCCGAGAGGTTTCAACTCGAGTGTTGTACTCGTCACTCATGACTATCGTTCTAAAATACGAGATTAGTCACCGAGTAACCCAATGTTGTTGCGAATTGCTACGATAATAAACACATCCGAATTATGGAATTAACTTAATTTCATCTCTATCATGGGTACAGATTGTTTTTCCATACTTTGAAGGGCGCTTGATATATTTTTCCAAATATGGCCCCTGTACAGATAAAGTTACCTTATTTAAATGATTGAGCTCCGGATTGACCTTACGATGGTATTAATCTTTCAATTCAAAATTGGAACTTATTACCCGTAAATTTTTTCAGTAACTTGTTTCGTGTTTCTTTAATGTTATGATGCTGTTAATACCATGTTATCCTGAATAGCTGTTCTAAAAATCTAGTCGAGAGCTCTCTCTCTTGACTCTTTCCCCATCCTTCTCAAATAAAAACCCTTCGATCTTTTGTGTTGTAAGGATTTTCACAACTTTAAATTTTTTAAAAAAAACAATCTAGAGCTCATCGAAACACAAATTTTCTACAAAAAAAGATTAAAAAAATGAAAAATCTGCTATTAATCCAAATTTGTTTGTAAATTAGAAATCATGTATGCTGTTAAAACTCTCATGCAATATATTTTCTCGTGCACTAAACCGAAAATTTCCATAATTTTGCTGACTGTACCTGCAGACAAGCTAAATAACTGGAAATACTGTTGTATATTTATTAAGATTTATGTACATTACTACTTATGATAATCCAATCATAAATAAACTCTAAATCTTCTTTGATAATGCACTATCGTAATACAGACTTTTAAGCAATTATGCTGCGAGAAATATTGTTCTGAAAATTGAGGAAAAAAGATTTTTTAATTTTTTCATCGATTTAAGATGTCCAAGAAATAAATTGATTTTTCAAACTAAGTGATTGTTTTTTCATGCTGCTCATTTATAATCTAAACTCGTTTGAAACAAAAATGAAAAATGAATCAAACATTAAGATTTAATTGTAGCAATTTATGTCATATTTTAAATTTACAGAGAACAACGTTGTGTTTCCACTCTTGTTAAAACACACAATTCCTAGTCTTTAAAAAAAACACCATTTATATTTTCTAAATTACCTACAAGTTATTAAAAATACTCTTTTCATAACTTCAAACTAGAAAAAGAGTTGAGAAAAAATAAAATTAAAAAACGTAAACACTTCCAGATGTTACTTCAACAATCGCGGTTACCCGATAGTTTTAGTTGCAACGCGTCACAAATATTAAAAAAAAAACCATTCTTTCTTGCTTATTCTTTTTCTTCAAAAAAAAAAAAAAAAAAAACTTTGAAGTAAGTGATCACTGCTCAATAAGAAAAAAAAAAAAGAGCGAGATATAAACTTTAACCACAGAATGTATCACACGTCTCCCTCCTCCCCATCTAAAATCTGCCGCTTTATGGCTTTAGTCGGTGTGTATAAATAAATCGTTAAAGAACATTTTGAAAATGGTCTGTTTTTGTCACACAGGCCTCGCAAAGGGATTTAGTTTAATGGTGTTTCCTTTTCACAAAATACTTACTTTTTCTTGATCATTTCACAAAATAAAAGAAATGAATGAGAAAGAAAGAAAAAAATCTTTGGTTTCCAGCTGCTTTTCCATTAATGGCGAAATAAGTTAGAGGTTTACCATCTTTTTAGCCAGGCTAACGATGACTTATCGATTTGGAGTTGAGAATTTGAAAAGAATCCAGTGAAATTTGTTTCCTTATGCGATGAAATTAATGGAAGAGAATGTAGTGCTTTTGTGCGTGCATCAACGCTTTGATCTCTTTACTTGGGTCTTAAGCCATTGCTTTCGTATATCTGTTCGGATTGCAAGGTATTATGAAAATATGTAAATGCTTACAAGAGAGAAGAGCTTATTGGATAATATTTAAGCTATTTTTTTTAAAAATTCAGTAAAACAAAAAAAAGATTCTTTGTTGCCGCATTTCAATTAAGTACACAATATTATTTAAGTAAAATACGCGTTGGCAAAAGAAGTTCCATAATATATATACTTAATGTATACCCAAGAATATGTGGTGTTCTTATACAAAATCTTCCTTAGCCCGAATATACGACAATCTCCTCCCCTACTTCTCCCCTTCCATTTCCATTGTCCTCTTATTTTATCTTTATCTTCTCTCTTTCAACTTCTGTTTCTTTCTCACTTGTGCATTAAAGATAATTAAATTGAATGACAAATATTTTTGTCACTCTGAAATTTTTGAGATGCTCCTAGGTTTTTAAGGTTATACTTGCAAAATTTTAGGAGTGTTCAATGTAGTCTCATTTAGCATCAATGCACTTTTGCGGACGAATTTTAGACAGATAAAATGCCTCAAACCATTCATTTCTTGGGGAAAAATGCATTTATAGCTACATCAACCTCTTCTGAATGAAAACAACGTCCACGTAAGTTCTTTTTATATTAAAAAGTAAACAAAAGTCACACATAGCTAGATCCGGAGAATAAGGTGGATACTCTAAGTTTAATCTGTTTTTTTATTTAAGAAACTCAACTGTTAATCTAACTAAATGGGAAGATGCATTGCCAAGATGAAGAATTAGTCCCCTAACATTCACTTCTTGCAGAATTTCCGAAAGACATTTAGTGGTATACCAGTTTGCTGTTACTGTCTTCTGTCCTTCCTACCCGATGACTTTCACCAATCCCGTATTTCTGAAGAAAACGGTATACATTACTTTTTTCATTGCCCGTTGTCTTTTCACCATTGTCGACGTGGTATCATCTTCAAAAACCCATACTTTGCTTTCTTGACGTGTTGGAGCGTCAAGAAACGGTGTGTATGTTTTATCACTCGTTACAGTTTTAGGAATGATGCGGTGGCCACCATCAATTATTAGTTTAAGGGGTTTTTTTTACTGATTTTTACACGCTTCTCTTTTTGGTAGTTAGATTTTGGGGAACCCAACGACAAACTACTTTTTTCATAAGTAATTCTTCAGAAATAATTTTGTATATGGCGGCGGATCCAATGTTAAGTTCCTTCTGTATATTCGGTAGGTACTGCAATTATCATCCATTGACGTTTTTCGTATGGCAGACACATTATCCCGGATTAATGCCGACCGCGGCCTTCTTGAGTGTTCTTCACCCTAAAGAGAATTGTGATCACTGCAAAAGTTATTAAATCATCTGAATACAGTATCACGACATGGAGATTCATCTCCAAATGGTCATTGCAGCCATTGAATGCATTCCTCTTGATTTAATCCAACTTAAAGATTACCGAAAATCATAGCTCGATTAAGTTCTCGCGTCACCTCCATTTTCTCTTCTGTTTAAAATTTATTCTACGCTAGGCAACGTGAAGTAAGTCATTAGAAAGTCGTATGTTGTGTTAAAATACTTTGTATTTTCAAATTAAACCGTTAATTTTGTTTTGTAACACCTCTTCTGCACGCATGTCTAAAATTTCAGTTACCCTCATATTCACTGACCTCGGCAGAATATTCAAAATGTCTGTAAAATGTTTTAGAAAAAGATACCATCTCAGTTTTTATATCGCTAGTTCCATCATGAAATGTCTTTGTTTTGATATGTGACATAATTTTGATGTATTTTATTAGAATAAGCTTTTATTACACAAACTGAGGTTTGTGCTTGAATATTAAATAAGGTTATATATTCTTGCATAAAGTACCCGCCAGATATTTGTCTTTTTTTCTTAGATAAAAACAGATTACATTTTTAGATACATCTAAAATTCTGAAATATGTTAATGCTCTCTCTCTGTTTTTGATCCTATATTTCCTTGTTATTCTAAAATTCCAATTTTTTTTTTCATTTGCAAAGATTTTTTTTATAATCAAAAATGTTTATTTGTTTTAAATGTAAATTACAAAGCATTTGTGAAAGTCGGTTAAGCAACTCCACACGTAATCATGTAAAAATAATTTCTACCATGTACTTCACTTTAACAATGCCTTCCTTCACATACTGAATTTATTCTAATCTAAGTCGTCGTCGATTCTAAGCAGCACCCCAAATTCTGAAGACGTTTTTGAGAAGAAAAGTTTCAAAAGATGTATAGATTAACTAATATTTAAGAAATAAAAAAATAATGCAAACTACTAAATGAATAATTGATATTTACTTTACCATTATTAAAAACTTTTAAATGCATACATGAACTTCTAATTGTTATGACAGTATTATACGAAATTAATATTTTAGAATGCTATCTCTTGCAACCCGCCGTATAGAGGATAATACACGTTAAAAAATGTCAATTCTCTAAGTCCCTTCATGATGTGGAGTGGAAGCTCAAAAAGGAGTTGCCAATTCAGGTGTCGTCCTCGACACTTGACTTTGGTTCAAAACCATGAGGTTCTTTCCCAATAGCTTGCTGCTTTATAGTGTGACACTTATAAACATTTACGCTCTTTCTTGCAACATGTTGAAAACTTCGCGCAATTCATCAATTGTTTCAATTAAAACAAATATTTAATAAATCGTTTTCTGTGCTATTCAATATAACTATCAACGCAGTATTTTTACTCTTCATAAATGATTCCTTTCAATTCGCATATTTAAAACGTTCAATAATGAGGGGGAGGGGGTGTTTTTTCTTGCAGAGCACTTTTTTAAAAATAACAATCAGTAAGAATGAAAAAAAACAGGAAAGAACAGTCTTTCCTGGAGAGTAGTTATTCGGTTACAAATACCGACGATCGAAACCTCAAAACTTTTACGCATTTTTCCAGGAGGGGAAAAAAAGCACAGTTTTTGGCGGCGACAGGCACTTTACTGAAATTTAATAAACATATCGAGAGAAAGAGCATTTACATGGCTAAGTCGAAAGAGACTCGGTCCAAGTTATTTTGGGGGAAAAGATTTAAAATATGCGCATAGTTAAAAGTGTTGTCGACTGGATAAAAGGGCGCTGAGGTTGGAGAGGAACAGGTTTTGTTTATTTTATATTCTGGGCGTAAAAATTAATATGCATAATTTTGTTACCCATTCGCAGAGGTTAAGGGACTTTCTACATATTTTAACACCTAGTATCGTGTTAAAGGCTATTTTGCTATGAAACATGCAAATTTTACCAAATAAATTCATGGAATAGTATAATATATATATAAAACTTTAATAATATTCGATTTCAATATATCAAACTGTAATAATATTAGAGTTTTATGTATCAATATATAAAACTGTATATTAGATTTTTTTTATTTGAAAAGCTCAACTTTAAAAAGGGATTGTAAAGAAAAGTATCTTGGGTGAGAGTCCAAATTAAGCTTTTATTAAAATTATTATAATTATACATTGTAATACATGCAAATATAATTATGATATACTAGGTATAACACAAAAAGACTGGTTCAATAAATCATTGTACGGTACAGAATCGCTTCTCCATGACATTACCTTCAAAGTAGTTTCCTTCAGTATTTTCACACTTTTGCATTCGGTGCTGCCATTACTGGTAACAGTCCTGAAAGGTGGTTTTTGGAAGGCCTTTCTGGAGATTCTCCGTTTTTGTGCCTGAACCTCTTCAACTTCCAATAACCCCCCTTCGCGTCTACCTTGAGACCCAGGTAAAGGTGTGGAAGGAAGTGAAGGATGATTCGACATAATTTCCAATTATTTTATTTAGCACTTTGTTTGACTCAAACACAATTCAATGCAACACAATAAATAAGATGTCCCCTCTCTCTGTTGACTAATTGGAACGAGAGTCACGCTTTGTGAGAATACATCTAATGAATCAACTACTATAAAATAAGCTATCTACTGCCTCAATGTTAATTTACATGGTAGATATGTAACTGTTGGCCACTTAACCTCTTTAATACTTTAAATATCAAACGTAATATGAAGATAATACCTGAATTGTAGGCAGTCTTCTGATCAATTAAGGTTTATAATCTTACAATTTTTTATCAATATCAACTTCCTGTCTTTAATCTCTCACAAGGCCTTTCTAACTTTTTGCGGTATTCTTCGCCTTGTATCTCACTTATCACATTTAGTTGACTAACCTTCTATTTATCCTTCTTCACTTTCTAACACTCTAGAAAGCAAACCTGAATTATGGATAGTAAACTTAATTCGCCTATCATGTCTTCTTCTGAGGAGAAGATTGATGATTTTTGATAGCCTCAAAGAATTCCCAAGAGGATTAGTGTAAGGACGCGTATAGATCCGTCACAAACCGAGGTAAAATTAGTTCTCTCTTTAAGCAATATTTAACTGAAGAAAACGAAAGAAAGTCGAACGGAGGCCAAATCAGATGAATGAGGACGATGCCCCATCAGAATGTTTTCGATGGTCAGAAACTGCTTGACAGATAGGGTCGTGTAAGCGGCTGCATTGTCTTAGTGCAGGGAGGGACAGACTTTTCCAGGGTGTGGGCTACTTTTAATTTTTTTAAGTAGTTGCCGTCCACCCTGTGTCAGTGACGCACACAAAGGTGGGGAAGGGTCCATGGGTCCGGACCCTTCCTCATAACCATTATTTTTTTTTTCAGATTCATTATAGTCCCATGTATATAGTATGCAAAATGTAAATAAGTATTTGATATTAGTAACTTTTTTATTTATTAATATTAATTATTTTTTCAGTAATTTATTTTTTGCTGTTTTTTATTCCCTACAATCGACAAAATCAAAAAAAAAAAAAAGTTTGGCTATGTATTGGGGTATGATACGACAGTGGTAGACCTTCAACCCTCGACCCCCCCCCTTTTTTTTTTCTTTAAAAGATTTGTATACGCTACTGCCCAATGTCATAGTTGCGGTGAGGTAAGGAAATGGTTTTTTTATCACTTAATAATTAGAATACGGAATATGTACTTACAGAGCAAAAATAAACAAACACATTTAAAAACGCTTTTAAAGCAAAACGCAAGATACAAACTTAATAATATCACATGATACATTTATTATGAAACAGTTCAAAATACATACAAAAAATATCTTAAGTTAAATTTTGTTGTTATAGTCAGTAGAAGGCTTAGTCTGCGTACTGTCAGCCAAACTTGGATTTTCCGTATATAATTATCAACTGGTAAAATTTTTAGACGGTCACCTCAAAATGTCTAGGTGGTCCACCGATCGACGTAATGCCCACCGTGGTCTTAGTGCAACAGCTATCCATCACACCCCAATTCTGGTCTTCAGTTCTCTCCTTTAGTAATCTGGTTCGAGGCCCAAAACCTGCCTTTGCAGGGGGACCCTAATAGTATCCCTTACACCACTGCATTTGATGGAGGTTCAAACTACGAGGTACGTTGCCTGTAGCCTTGTTGTGGCTTTCTAATGTTTTTTTTTTCTTTTACTTATGTAACATTAAAATGTTCCGGTATTGTTAAACATATCTCGCCTCATGACCGCTTGGCGAATATTTTTAATTATTTTAATGTCACATATTTAAATTCTGTTGTCATACAATTACCTTTGTAGTCTCTAATGAACAATTTTCCCCCCAAAAAGACTTGTATGTACCTTGATAAAGAACAAAGGCGTTGTTTCTAAAAAAATCCCGAATGTGTTTTTCCCCGCTTCCACCTTGTTCGCGTGCAACCCTGGGGCATTGTCGTCAGCGTGAGCACGTGTTAGTGCCAATTACTGCTATCAGTGGAGCGTTGCGCTGAATCACCCTGTCAGACCCACTTCCCTGCGCAGCTGGGCTGCACGGCAGTGAAGTTGGGTTTGCTTAAGTTCGTCCAGATGGATATTTTCCCCTCGCTCTTTGTTGCGCAAGTGCTGAGGGCCCTTTTCAATAGAGTGGGCAAATACTCAACGATTGTCTACTTTTCGCTTGTTTCTTTAATAGCGATGCATTTGTGTGTGTGTGGAGATTTCTCGCTGCGTTTGGGATTTATGTATAAATGCTTTGTCTAAGTGTATTCTTTGTTTTTAATGTAGTGAGTAATGTGTAACTTTTTATGAGATGTGCTAGTCAGGTTATTTTGGAAATGGAAGGAAAAGCCGAATATCTATATATGGAGCTAAAAGTAATTGCAGATCTTAAAGATTTTGTATGAGATTTATGAAATTTATAATATGACGCAGTTGCTTAATAAAACGTCATTGCAGGGTTCGATTTTTGTTTCCATATAGAGTAAAAATCGCTTGACACGAAACTAAGGGTAGTAAAGTAATTTTCTTGTTAAACGAATTCCGCGTTAAAGAAATAGTGCAAAATAAATAAAATAAAAAGATATTCAACGAAATTAAGTTTATTATAGTACTTTTTATTTACTTGAATATGTATTAATGCATGTATTTCATAAAAATCAATGAAACTAAAACATTCACAAAAACTTAATGAAATTTTTTTTAAAAAACCCTTTCACATTTTTTTAAAAAAACGAAGTATTTATTGAAAGAAAATCTGATTTTTTTTTTTCTTTGCGTAATCTTTCTTTAGCAACAAATAGTCAGCAAATTGTTCAGTGTCGTCCATTTTGTACTTCACTTTACCATTGCTGTATTCTTTTATTATTGTTATTGTAGAGCCCATACCAAAATCGTTACAAATTTCCGTTTCCGTCTTTTTTTTATCAACAGACTTAAGAAACACCAACTTCATGTTAAGCTAAATAGCTCTCAGCTTTTTGCCATTGTGCTCTTAAAACAATTATCAAAATAGAGGGAAATGCGTGCGCGCGTGTGTGTGAGGGAGTGAAAGTACCAAATTCACTGATTTTTAGTAAAACTGTGTGATTCCACAGCCAATGCTATAAAGTTGCATAAATTTAATTTATCGTACATTTCCTTTCGAATATTTTTCAGGCAATGCTATGATATAAAACTAAAAGGTTGTCCCTATTTCTGAACTTACTAGCTTAAATCATCTGAATGTGGATGTAGGCTTACATGAAATAACTAGAATTGATAGAATTGAATTAAATCACGTTTAATGAAGTGAGATATCTAAAAACTAACTTCAGACTACATTATATGCTACAGTGCATTTAACAATAAGATATTCTTTTTCTGATTTAAAGTAATTTTTAGCGTAATAAATTCCTATAAGGATACTGTTCTTTTATGCTTAAGGAGCTCAGAATAATTATTCCGCTAAAATAAGTTTTATTATACTCCGTTGTTTGGCAACAGTAATTAAGTGGTCATAGTTGCGAACCGGTGTTTTTCTATCAACTTATGAGTTTGAGTCCTGGTGTCATTTAAAACTTGTCGTGTAAAGTGAATGTCTTTACATCTGTCAAGGCTCTTAGTAAGGTGAGAAAATTTGAATAAGGGAATTTCAGCGCCAGTGTGCCTCCCTCAGTTGACCAATGGCTTAAAACTATGAGGTTTGTCTCCAAAGGCCTTATGATATTTTGATAAATGGATTGTAGGTATGTTATTTCAAAGCAATTTATTTTAATACCAGGAGTATTTTTCTCTTGAAAAATGTTTTCCGGATTTAGGAACTGTGTATTTTTCTTCAAGATCTGCAAATAGGTTTTAAATGTACAGGTTTCCCTCGTAGAACACGGTACTTGTAAAATGCTGTTTCGGTATTACACGGCACGAAACTTGGAATTTAATATTTCTCAGTTTTTACATAATATTTTAATAAATTGAGTATAATTTTTATTCATTAAGAGGAATACCCAGCTGGATTGTTTTTCAATCACATTCGATAAGTTTTTCAATTGCGTTCCAATTCCAATCTGTTGCTTATTTAAATTTAACTCATCTGCAAGAAAAAAAGCTTTAGATAAAAAATTAGAAAATTTTTTGATTGAAAAATATCCTTCAATAGTACTTAACGTAAAATTTAAGAGAACTGCAAAGTTTTTTAGTTCCTTATAAATAAATACTGAAAAAATTGCAAGATCGAATCAAAGATATTTGCAACTACGTCAAATAACTTTAGTAATGATGGACAAACAACTATTGACGACGATTTTCAAACCAACTTTGAGGGGGAAAAAAGGAAGATTAGCTGTAATTTCTGATGAGTGATGATGAAAATTAGTTTTCTGATCCTAAAATTAGTCCGTTTTCTACTTATTTTATAATAGTAATTATTATTGTATTTTTAATTTTTCTATTTCGTATTTTGTTTTTAATTAAAAACATGAAGTTAACTTTCTTCTTCATTTGTTTATTTTATCGGAACGAAACTTCAACTATTATGAAATTTGGTACCTACATATTGCATTAATTTATTTATATTATTTAGAAGTTTGGTATGCGGCTTCGATACAACGCGATTCATATTGCCCTGATTTATATTACGTACACATAATAAATTTAATAAATAAATAAAATAACAATTTAAATAAATAAAATATCGTTTTACACGGTTTCGATGTAGCACTATACGCATTAACCGCGTTGTACAAGGGTCCCTTGTATATCAATTTCATTTAAAAAAAAGTATTTTCGTTATTTTATAATTTATAAGTCGGGTATAATGTCCTTATTTAGTTATAGAGTCGTCATCTTCTTTACTTTGTAGCATTTCGTTTTTATTCTTAATAATTCTCAGTTCTTTATTCATTCATTTCATAGTATTTCGTCAGTTTTCAATCACGCCGCTCAGCATATCTGAATGAAATACTTTCAAATCCTCGACTTTTTGCCTAACCAAAAATGGTTTTCAAATCTATAAAACCCAAACAAGTCACCCAAAATATTAAACTAAAATTAATAGCTTCGTATTTCTTGATAACATAATTTCTACGCAGAAAATGTCTTTACGTTTCCCCGCCAAACTACACTAGTTGATATGTTCCCCATTGACCTTCACACCCGTCTCCACTTGATTCTGTAGACATCAAATAGTCCCAAAACATACTATTATTTATTCTAGAATATTTTCAGAAAGAACTCTTCTTCGACAATATACATATATTTTTCCTTTTGCTCTTAAGGAAGCTCTTCCCTCTTTTATACCCTCAGAGATCAATATTTTCATTGTGAAAACAGTCTTCCATTCATAAATTCCGTTATCTGCTCAACTTCCTGCATGCTCGTAGAAGTTAAGTGTCTCAACTCCGTCTTGACTCGTAGTAAAAAGCGTTTCATTCACTGAATGGAGATTGTTGAATGTCGGATTTGAGATCGGGCACGCTTGTCCCTTTAGATTAAACCGTACGCTGGCAGTGATTAATGCAGCTGCTTGTGTCTGGGAAGAATTTGAGTAAAAATAACATAAGGCAGTGTTTACATTGATAATTATTTTTCACTCCGTTCTTGCTATGCTTATCTTAATTTTCTTATTTGATTATTTTATGAATTAGGGAAGTTTGTGATAGAATGGGTGTTTTTTTCTTGATCTGTATCCATTTATATTTTTTACGCTACGTTGGAGGTTTATTTTACATTCCGGATTTCAGAGTCTCTTTTAATAGTGTAATTCGGGTCAGATAGATTGTAGAGATAAAATAACCATTAAATAAATTTTGCTGTTAGTGAAACTGATTCATATGAACGCTTAATACACAAATGCTCAAAGACTAGCTGTTACTTTTTCTTTAAGTAAAATGCTATATTTATATCATAATTATAAAATTAAGAAGTAAATTTGAGGGTAGGGGACTTAATATCTTTCAAGCGCATTGACGAACAGTGGGTAAATGATTCTACAGCCGTTTCACTCAAAAGTAAATCTTAGGTTGTTTTTTAATGGTGAAATCCAATGAAAAACGCATACAATTGGTGAAAGGCTTTATAGATTTGAACCACAGTCAAGTGAGAGATCTATGAAAGTATTTCAATCAGTACCGTATCAATGATACGGAACCCTCAAGATACAGAGGCCCAACTTGTATAGATGGGGGATCCACTAACAGAGTTCTCATACATTAAAAAAGCCCCTAAAGAAATTTTGATATAGGGCCCCCTCAGAACTAGCTATGCCATTGATTTGAATTCAATAGAATTGCACTTAAACGTCCTATTCATTTCTAAGCAACAGTCAAACATATTATGCTTTTAAGAATTCGAGGCAACGGAAAAACGAGTTATCTAAAAAGAACCAATCTTCTTATTGAATGGTACGAAAAGATAAAAGGCTGATTCTGTTCCAGTCATTTTTATTCATTAAAATTTCTTCACTTTCATTCTTGACTGCTCCTCAGAATTCTCACATTGTAAGATATTAAGCGATTGCAGTATAAATATTAGATGCTTCCTCACATGGCATGTATTCATAATGGGAACTAAATAAAATTTTTGTTGGTAATCTATTAATTCGATGTAATTGGTGTGGTTGGCTTCGGTGGCTTAGATGTAGTATGTCCGTCTCATAAACCCAATGTTGCGGGTTCGATCCGGGTTGGAGTCAATAGATTTCCTCGATTAGACACACATCTCGTATGATTATGTGGCATTTAATATACTCTTTCAGTATCAATTTGGCTTTGATACTCTCGGTAAAATGAAATCATGGCAATATTTAGCACTCCTGAAATGGTTTTCACAATTGTTGGACTTGCCTATCTGTAAAGTCTTGGATTCCAAAATGCAACCCATTTGAAGAAAAAAAAACTTAATTGGTCTTATTAAATGAGAATCTAACAATTATGGTAAATAATATTTCTAACTCGATGAACTTTCAGCAGCATGTAAAAGAACTACTTCTCAATATCTGAGAAAACGTATAGCTGCGAATGGTTCGATGCCATTTTGGTACGAAAATCCGTACGTAGACGGTTTAAGAACGCTTCACTCCAGTGCTTTTTATATTCAATCAATAGGAAATTCTCACTCTGCTATGGCTTCTGCTAGATTTATGGAATTCAGTCAACTGTTCAGTTCTGATCGTGTCTTTTGAAAGACTTTTTAGAAACTTGTTCAATAAATCTTTTTTTTCAAAAGATCAATTTTTAATTCGCTTAAAACATTTCTTCAGAATCTGTTTTTCTTTGACAATGTCGCTTTGAATTGTCGTATTAATTGCCTATTGCACGACAGAGCATACGGTGATTATCAAGTCATTATCTATTGGGTGTTAGTAATTCCAGTGAGTATCTATTGGATTACAGAGTCTGTTGCGTGGGTGGCAGAGTCTTTGGTGAAAGTCTATTGGATGCAAATAACGTTTACAGAGTATTTACATAATGGCAAAGACTCTGAGGAATATCTCTGGAACGACAGTGACTGGTGAATTTCGAATTAGTTTTAAGGACTCAATTAGTGTTGTAACAGTAATTCCAACAAATGTCTATAGGATGATACTGACTCGGAAGGATATTTAGATGGACAATTACTCTTATTGTGTCTATAGACCGACAGTGGCACTATTGTCTTGACTCTCGTCTGATTTTAAAATGGGTTTAATAACTGTTTGGTGTTTATATATTGGAAAATAAATGATTTTGATACGAATATATGTGTAGAGAGTATCTGTAAAAGGAGAGACTCGAGTGAGTATTTGTAAAGTAAGTGTGTCTATTTTAATCTACAACGTGATAATTCCTCAACTATTGACTATAATGGTCCATCTGATAGTATTTCTTCAATTTATCTTCTAGAAAAGGGGATATGGTTAGATCAATAAGGTTTTAATTTGGATACAAGAGTTCTGAAGAGTATTTTGTTAAATAATGAGGGTTGGTAGTAACTAAATTCAGTGGATTCTCATATTTCAAATGTTGCACATTGCTAGAATTAGGAATAGGAAATATTGTTCCAAAACATTTTTTATATACTTCCTGGTGATTTAAGAAAATGTGTTTCAATAAAGAACCATTGTAAATTAAAAACAATTAAATGGATCTAGTATAAGAGCATTTTTAAATTTAAGGGAACATTGGCTGAAATTTATGTACAACAATATAATTTCTTGGGTTTAAATTTATTTTCAACAGTATCATTTTATTAAAAGACATTCTAAGCTTAAATAGAAGAATATCATTGATTATGATTGAAAATAACTTGTTTATAAACAGCATTGTAAAAATCAATACAGACGTGTGATAATAGCATTCTACTGTTAATTTTACTGAAATAAATTTCGTTTTCAAAAATATTTCATGAAAATTTTTAAAGCTTCACGTAAACATTTCCCACAAGAAAAAAACTGATATAAATATTGTTGTGAAACGCTATAAATTTAATAAAGCTGATCCCTGAAATATGTTGACTATGTTCTACTAAAGACTTCGTTACAATATTTCAAATAGAAAAAAGAATGTGGGAAGGGAATAAAGTACACTTTCGTTTAATTTAAAACTATTTCTCGTCTATAAAAAACTGTTTTTATTCATGAACAGTTATAAAAAATAGGTTTTCAGCCTTTATTTAAGAAAAGTGTCTTTTAGAAAATGTGCAACATTTTACCATGCTTTTAAAATACTTTTCCATCGATGTTTTACGACTCCAGACAATTTTAATGATTCAAAAACTATTCAAGCATGGGAAATAAAAAAAAAGTAGGAAAAAAGTATATATTTATTTCAAAACAGGCTTAATTCGTGTCTCGAAATAAAGAAGCAAAGTGTTGAAGGGCGAAAAAAAAACTCATTACCGATTTTATAGTACTTTTCTAAAAAAAAATATCCTCTTCGTTTTCTTTTTACCTCGATTCTTCGAATTTTAATGACAGGTTATTTCTACCGTAAAATTTCTTAACTCTTTTTGTAGAAAAAGAAATCGTATTATCTATCGGTTACAAAAAAATATAAAAGGAAATGAATGTAACGCTTCAGTTGTATTTTTTCCTTTCATTTTTTTTTTTTCATAATTTTTTATGTGAATACTGTCTATACATCGATGAAGTTCCTCATGGAAAAAAAATAAAGTACATCATTTGCTCTTTGCGCACATCTTAATGGAGAAATAAGCCGGAAATATGAAATAAACTATTTTCTACTTTGTTTTTCAGTCCAATTGACTCTACTAAATGTTAATTACCAGTATGAAGAGTGTAAAAAAACAATGTTTTGCTATTCCAAATAACTGGATATGAAGGGGAAAAAATTGCAGTCAATAAGGTAGTTGAACACACTTTTTTTCACTTAAAAAACTTAAGTTTTTGTTTAATGTTTATTTTTGTGATCGGAGTTTTTTTTAAAGTTAAACTTAAATCATTTATTGAAGAAATGGGAAATTTATAATTATATTTTAATTGAATTAAATTATTCTTTTTACTATATTCTTGGCTTTAAAGCGTAGAGTTTTAATAGATGGATAATCAAAGTTTTATCCAATTTCATTTCTTTTAAAAATAACACTTTGAACAATTGTAATGATGGTTGGCTTTCTCCAACCATCAGTGTGTGCGAGAGTTAAAAGGAAAACTAGCCACATAATCAAAACAACACAATTTATTTAAAAGTTTCAACAACGAAACAAATTCAACAACCCAAGTTAAGAAATGCACCAATTGATAAATATGACAGCAAGAGTGAAGTAGATGAGATAATTGGAGATATAATAATAAATCGGATCCCTTACACTTAGCCGCCCAGGCGATACACCTTCTTATATTTGAAGCTAATTTCTAAAGTTGTCGTAGTCTCTCACTACCCCTATGATTATTAACTCCCCTTTGCACATTATCTAAATTCGGGTATGTTGGATTCATAATTAACAACTACTTAATTAATAAACTAATATTATTTATTAATCTTTCTTATTGTAGAAATACACAATTATTAATCAAACTTTAAGAACAACAAATTACAGTGGAGTGAGATAAGAATTCAATTATGAACGACGGAACACTAACTGAAACTACGGAGAATAACGTATACAATCAAACTACGCATTTATATCTAATTTATGAAAATAACAGACCTGATAACTTTTTAAGGCAGGATTCTTTAATACTTGATGGATCTAAAGAGCGGCTTCAATCCTTGATATCTTCAGTTCCGTCCGAACCGAATTAATGAAACTTTTTCTATAATCTTCCTCCGGCGAACCAACTTCACTAGTTAAACTAATCTCTCAGAATCACCTTCTTAACCAACCTCGTAGTTATCTCCTCTATTCAAACCACGTAGTCATCCTCATCTCCATTTCATTTCTCCCTTTTATATCTTTTTCGAACTCGCTAAACCCGAAACTATCTTGTTTGCATAAGTCACACTTTTGGCTCTCATCGGGGATTGGTTAAAATAAAAACAATCTTAAAGGAATTGAGAGAAGGTTAGTGAAACGCGTAAGCACCCGTCACAAAGTCATCTAATACAAAATGACCGAATCCGAACAACTAATTGACTAAATCATTAATCTTAATATTAATCAAATAATCTACGAAGTGCTCTCGTCTAGCTTTACTTTCTCACGATCAACTTCATGCTATCCTTTAGGTTCTAACCTCTCTATCTCCTACTCGAACCCGAAAGCGAATACTTAAATATATGACATAATTTGCATAGAACACGTCTTCTTCGGGAGGAAGTTTTCAATTAAATAATATTTAAAGAAAACCATTCCCCGAGAAGTTTCTTAGGAAAAAACGCCGATATATATATAGATTCGTTACATAATAATAGAATCAGCGTAAAGTTCTCATTCACCTAATTAACAAAGTCATGGAGCTTTTTTCTTGTTTTAATCTGCATCGTGATTTTTAAATATTTAGATGACGATATTAACACCCGAGTCAACGCCCTATCCATGGCACGTCATTCTTAAGATTCGAAATCCCGACAGATTTGACACGTTTCGAGTTCATTATACGAAGGCTAAGTGTGACTACATGGAGTTATGTGAAGGTTTTGAAAGACAAACTAATTCCGGGATCTACACTGCGAGAAACGATTTTCAAAACTGAGAGCAAACAGCTCACTTTTGAGTACTTCACATTCTCAAAATAGCTCCGATGCACGCTTACTCAGATTTGAGAATCGCATAATCTCATATTGAGACACAAGTACATTCTCATTTTTGAACCTGTTACGGGATCAAATTTTTGAGAATGAAAGATCGATATGAGTATATAATGCACTCGTATTTGAATCTGTTAATGTATCAAATATGAGTTTAAAACAATAAAATGAGTATGTATAGCATTTATTTTCGGTACTGTTGTATCTAATAGGAATTTTTAACAGAAAAATATTTATTAACCCAAATCTTAAGGGATTTAAAAATGTGATGCCCGAGTTGTAAATTTTCACTTTCTACATCTTACGTATTATTTTATTTTCATTTCATGAAATTTTTACTTAACTTCGAAATCAAAATTCATTTTACATTTATTGTGTGTAACAAAAAGGTACTCGCATATTATCGCGAAAGTGCCTAAGTTAAAGATAACTCGCCAAATTGGCAGTAACGATTTCGCATGTGTCCTAAGCGCTGAATTAGCAACCATGTACTTCGTTTTATATAATGTCGCCAATACGGTGGCGACAATACGCAAGTATCAACAAAAATATTACTTTTCGAAAGAAAAAAAATGCAACTATTATTTGATCACAAACTGCATGTCTTCGAACTTATACCGCAAATATAAATCTTTGAAAACTGCAAAAATAAATTCGATGTTATCGTTTAACAAATGTGTATGCATTTTGAACTAGTTCCAGAAGCAATTTGATTCATTATTTATATTTATGTTTCTCTCTAGAAGCATTATATTGTTTCCTTAAAATCATATACAAGCAGAAAATTAACTTTTATTTTAAAAAATTCAGCCCTTCAATAATAAGTTATTAGAAATATCTAGGAAACATTATGATAAATAACAGATTTTTCTAAGTAAAAATTTCAAAACAATGCCAGAAAGAAATAGCTTTTTTACATATTATGTAACCTGAAGAAAAAAACCCTTTTGACTAAAGTAACACTCTTTAGGCCCAGGTGTGTAAGTACTCTTTATATCAATTGTTTTGTTTAAATAGAAACCTATCCACATGGAAATAAATTGCATTGCTATATTACAAACTAGGCTCGTTTTTTGTTAAAGCAACTGATTTTACACTTTCCTATCACCAAAGAAAACAAATATAATAGTTTTTAAGTTAATGTTTTTTTAAATTAAAATACTTAAAAATTTTAGTCCTTAGAAGAGTGTAAAAACAACTCTAACAGTACATTTTTGCATTAACAAAACACACACACATTTAGTTTTTAACCTAATGGAAAGAGCTTTTAGAGAAGTTTTCAGCACCCATTCAGAAGAAAAAATAACATCATAAGGACCAATAGAATCATAATTTAGCAATTTTACTTGGTGTACAGAATTTCATTTTCAATACCTTTTTTCAATTATTCACTGTTAACAAGAAAAATAAAACAAACCAAAATCATATTGTTGAAATATTTATTCTGGAAATTGTACACATACATACATTACAAAAATTAACAAGAATATAAGTGAAATTTTTGAAACATGTTTTCTTCAATAACTTATTTTTTTATATATATTGATTTTTTTTTATAAACAGTATCTAATCTATATTATAGTCAACTCCATCCTTATTTGTACAGAACAGCTGTTTAATATAATATACATTGAATTATCATTTTAAATATAGGTTCTAGTGTATAAAAGTACATAAACAGCTTTTTTTTTAAAATCAAATCATGTCTTTGAGTTATGAAATGTGAGTGAAAATGCCTTTCAAACAGTGTTGTTTCAAATAAATTACATGTTAGGATATGCGAGTCATCTAAATTATTTACTGAAGAATTTATAAATAGCTGGTTCTGAGAGGAATTTTGAAATTTTCCTCATTAGAGTAAAAATTTTACAAATGTTGTTCATAATTATATAGTTTTCTAAATGGCTATCTACAAAATTTAGCATAACACATGTAGTGTTATGCTACGCCCATATGAGTATTTAGAACATGACGATAAAGTCTACAATGTGAAACCAATGTTCTTCGGCAGAAAGTGCAAAATGTATGAAATTCATAGATTAATTTTTATCCACAAAAACATATACATATAAAAAAGAGAGAAATTCTGAACTATGTGCAAAATTTAAAATAAATTATGAGTGGAAATATTAAAAATGAAGATTAATGCTAACAAGCAGAAAGTCGAAGTTCTTTAACACAGCAACTTTAGATATCTACAGCATCGTAGTCATGGCCACTCTTGGCCAGTGTTCATTTTGTGAGTTCTAATCATGTTGCTTTTATAAATCCGTTATATGAAGGGGCTGATGAATGTTAAATTAGTTTGCAAGGTGTCCAAATGATGACGAAGGGGGTACCCAATTAAATGTCGTTCTCTTAACTGGATTGTGGTTCAAAATTACGAGATTCGTCTCTAATACTCCACATATTATGACTCCGGTTGTCCACATATTACGACTCCCTCGCATTACGACTCCAATAGTCCTCATAGCGAGACGATACTAAGCAATCAATCAATAAATTAAATGGATGAAGTCACAGTTTTGTATTAATAACCACTGTTCCCGTGTGGTCATGGTCAAGAACTCGTACCTGGAAAATCATGATTTCGAGTCCTGATGCCACTGAAGACCCTCCAGGTACAGCATATGTTGCACATTAAATATTTCGTGGCTCAAAATCTTCCCATTGGCGTTAAATGGAGGTTTGGAGAGTGAGGTGCCAGCTCAGTAGTTGTTCTCGTCACTTAATCGAAGTTAAAATTAACGAGGTCCGTCGCCAGTAGCCTTCGCGCTACTTTGAAGCTCACAGTTACTAAAAATAAAATCAAAGATTTGTATTATAACCAATTCAGATCTCTTATGTCTTCAGAATCTGCTGATTTTCTGACAATTTTGATATTTAATGTTTGTAATGCGAGGAGCCTAGAAGACATTTCAAAGTTGTTTCCTCTTACATTTTAAAAGTGTTTCGTTTTTAAGTGAAAATTTATTAATATCTATATACGCGAGTACGTCCATCTAAAATACAAATTTCTAGAAGATAAAAATGTAATAAAGACTTTACTCGGCATATCGTGAGAGATATGCAATCAAAACACTCTCCTTATTCGATATTCTTTAGTTAGTATCGAATGATCGCTTTGGTGTATTCCTCAACAGATTATTTCTGTTCTTTTAGGGGTGGGGTGTATGGAGAAAGGGGGTTCAACTCCCTTCTTATTCAATGGTTATAAATGGTTTATTCCTCGCATCAACTACCATAGATGATCGTAGACAGAGTGACGGCAGTGTCCATTAACTTCCCACCCCAGAAATAATGCCCGATGATACGTTAGAAGTCATGAAAGGCGTTAATGTCTTTTTAATACAGATTATGTAGGTGATTCACTGTCCGTTATTTTTGTTGTGTCCAGTGCTTACTCTTCTCGTGGTGGTGATGCGCATTCTACTCTCTGCATCTTTGAATTTCCTCATCTCGTGTATTTTCATTTCTAAATTCAGCATTGACAAAAATGTAATAAGTAATAACGGTTTTATAGACTCACGTGATCAACTTTACACATGGAATATTTGATGTTCCTGCCGCATCATAACCGGTTATTCAAGAGTATATGGGATTTTTTCCCAATTGGTTAAGTTTCTTGATTTCGATCCTTGTCCAACTGATTACCCACCATGTAGAGGGGTCGTTGATCGTTGTATCTATCGAGATTCAAAGTCACATTAGCATGGGGTGGCAGAGAAGTGTGCCATCCTTTTCATTCGATCATAGTTCAAAATTATGAAGTCCATCATCAATATATCTCGCGTAGATTCGAAATTTGACGTTATTAAACAATTAAATCAAATATGGGGACTTGATGGATCGTTTCAAACCATTGTTAACGGGTGGAATATCCTGTACGTAAATCATACTTTGAAACTAGATAAAAAATACTTAATTATATAAAACAGTTACTATATAAAATACTTAATATATAAAAGCTACTTATAATTTACTATTTTAAAATATTTCCCTTTAAATGAACTGATGAACTTTTGCCGATGTTTTCATGAAAAATAGAAGATGAATTAGCAGGTGAATTCATATTTATAGTTTAAAAACCTATTTTGTATTCCTTGATGTAATTTTTAGACGAATTTACACATTTTGCCCTGCAGAATAAAGCTTTATTATTTTGGTTTATTTGTTCAAAATGCCTGGAAATGGTCTCTGTGCGATTTTGTATGTATCCCATAACAAGTAAGTGCGTCAGGTTTTAATTTTACAAAATACTTACGCAAACTTCAATTTAGGCTAATTTGATTCTACACTATAATAAAACAGAATTGTTACGGCATGGCAAATAAAGGGACGATTTGATAAATGTAACAAGAGAGAGAGACAGTGTAAGCCACACACGCAAGTGCCATGCTTTATGACTTATTTCTGAAAGGGTTATTTAAACTTTCTAGTTTTGCCAACAAGATTGAGTAGCATAGTAATTTATACATTTATAAGTTGTAAAATTTTAATATAAATGTTGTGTGCTGCACTATATACTATTGTTTTTACTATTTGGCTAATATCTAGCAATTATTATGCTGTATATTGTTGTTTCTTCATTATTTATTAATCACTCTACTTTTAATATGAAATATATTTCTTAGAGAGAAACTATTAATCACCGGGTAATGTATAAAGTAACGCACTTGTTTTAATTTTAAATTGTTTGTTTCTTACTTTTTATAATGGTTTACATACCATTAGTTAATCTGTAACAATATTAAGTTATGTAGTAGAAGTTATGTCAGATGTGTGAAATTATTTGATTACTCGTGTAATCGACTTTATCAACTATTTAAAGCAATACCTATGCCAAGGAGGACAAACCTGTGGCACGCGTGAAATTGGTGGCACACGACACAATATTTTTGGCACGCCACTGATCAAAATAGTTTGCATTTTATTTCAAAATAACAAAGTTCACTATGAAGTATTACGAACAAACGCGAGTGATCGGCCGCGAGGCGGCCGGCGGGAGCACGCTCGTCTGTTATTGTCTTGCCTTAGTTATGTCGATGACTACTATTACTTATGATGTAAAGTTTGTCTAAGCATAGCATAGTCAATTTCATTGACACAACCGTATTTTAAAGTTTATTTGTGTTATATTTACGATTTTTAACTGTTATTTAACAGGGCTAGGTCAGCAAAAGAACAAAAGGTGCAAGATAGTAGGTGTAAAAGAAAATTTCCAATTTGGTGGACAGACAAACACTGGCATTATTAGTAAAGGCGACAAAACGATGTGTTTTATGTTTCGGAATATTGGTATGCATAGTATCGTCTGTAAAACAGTATTTTGAAACAAATCACAAATCCTCTAGTCATAAAAAGTGAACCACAGCAAAAATAATTAATTGCTTAAGAACCGTTTGGCTATGACTCAAATTCAGCATGTATTCTACACAAAGTAATATCTTACAATCCTAACATAAAGTATTTGCCCTCAAATCTGCAAAAAGAGAAATCACACTAAAGCTTCTTCACACACACACACAGTTTGAATTACACGTTTAACTAAAACATTTATAACTATACAGTGCAAAAGGTGTTTGTTTCGTTGTAAATAGAGTTTTGTGTTAATAGTATTTAGTTTTATTATTTTCCCAATAATCACAAGTCGAAATTAATTGACGGCACGTCTATACCTCATTAAACATTTCTTTAGAAAGTGACACGTTGATCCATAAAGGTTCGCTACCCCTGACCTAGGTATTCTACCAAATAAATGAGTTATGCACTTTAACTGTAACACATTATGCATTCAAACAAATATAAACGAAAACTTGGCGCCACTTGCACCTTATGACTCTTACCCCCCTCTTAAGAGTTTTTGCATGGGAAAAGATTTAAAGATAAAAAAGCAACTTTATGAATTCGCCATCTGCGACAATCTTTGTTCCCGAAAGAAACCCGGATCGACTCTATCCATTCCTTTTTGTCTTCAAAACCGCTGGCAACTTTTCAAACGAGGTATCGTAAACCTTTCCGGCACATCCTAAGCACTATTTGTTCTGGACCAATAATAGCAGTGCAGGGACGTGACTTAGCACCTCTTCAGCGAGAGAGCAGGAAGTCGCTAGTCCCCGGGTTTTTATGGTCACGTGGGGAACAATGACACCCCCTTTTCGTCTTTCCCTAGATTTTCGGGTGTTACAGCTATTCGCGTCGTCAGCTTTTTGTATGGTGAGAACTTTCATAAGTTGAAACATGTGTCGGGTGGAGGGATTAAAAGCAGTAAGTCTTAAGATAGCCTTTAATTACTCTGGATGAATTTGCGGTTGGGAGATGAAGAGAAACATGCGACACAAATGTGTCGTATTTGTTCTTTGTTGCGAGGGTTTATATAGCTAGAGTATGGTTTTTGTACGGAAAAAAATAAAAGGATATTCTACGGAAAAAATGAGGTATCTAGCGTTTGTGGAATGTAAAAAATATATTGATGTTTATAACTTTAAAAATGATCGAGTTAACCGAGGGGTCACGACTCGTGACCAAAGTCGGATTCGTTGGTTAGCTAATAGAGGCGGTACACCAGTGGCGTAGCTACCAATGGGCTAGACGGTGCCGTGCACCGGGGCTCTCAAACTTAGGAGGGGGGGGGCGGCTTGGACCCTGACCAACAAGCTGGCTGAATTTGCGATTTTTCCCAAATTTAAGATATAAATACAAACGGTTGCAACATAACTCTAATCGTCACAATTCAGTTGAAAGTAATTTCGAATTTGTACGGAATTCACCTAAATTTTTTACATTGTTTGTTCCGTGTTGCGAACTTTACTTATTGAAAAGTTTGTTATTTTCGATATTTTCATTTTCTATAGACTGTTATTTGAAAATAAACTTCAAGTTCCATGAAAAATCTTATCATACTTATTGTTATTAAAAATAGAATGTAACTATGAAGGAATTGCTTCTTGTGTAGGTTTTTTAAGATGTAATATTATGATTCATAATAAGCTAGTTTCCTGTTTCAATATTTCGCAATCTTCTCGTATCTGCAATACACTGTTGTAGTTTTGTCCCTCCTCTTTTGCAGATATGTTTTTTCAATAATTATAATAACATTGTATTAAATTTTCTTGTTACTGCATATTTTTGTATAATTTCCTGTATATCTCGTTGGACCATTTTGTTGCTCTAAGCCCTCTGTTGGATTCGAGTTCGATCCTCCAGAACACATTAATAGCTAGGGATTCTCTAAAGACGTTTTATAGCGTAGCATTACGTTTCTGCTTCCTTTAAAAGTCAGTAAATACTCGAGCACATAAAAATCGTATTAGATAAATTATGAAAGTAAAATTATAGTTTTAAAAAAAGAGAAACAAAGTAGGGTGCATTTAAGCGCACACAACGCCAAGAAAGAGAAGACGGTAAGTAGAAATAGTAACATTTTTTAAAAACATTTAGATTAAAGAACCTAAGCATAATAGTTTTGCTAAATATTAAAATCTCGATGTATGGGAGAATCTACAGCCCGTAAACCCTGGGAAGTCTATCAACAATCAAATTCTTAACATAGGTATAGTATGAAAGAGAGGAGTGTCAGGGTTGGGTGTCATATTGTTCAATCACTCGACCTTTGTTCAAAATTGCGAGATGCGTCACGAAAAGCTCTCAGAATTTCTTTTTAAAGAAGTTCTGTTGAGATACTGAAATATATCTGTGAAGTTCTCCCATAATATATTTCCTCAATAAAGGCTGAATGAAGAAACCTAAACAACCAAGAAACAACCAATGAGGCAATGGTTGTTTCTTGGAAGGGGGGGTGTCGGTGTGTAGGTCTAAGCACTTTAAGGGTTTTCGAAAAGCTTATGAATCCTCTTGGGCATTCCCCCAATATCTCTCGAATGGATTTTGAGTGCGACTTTAAAAAACAAATAATCAAAAGGATCTTTAAAAAGTTTTAGAAAATATCTAATATTTTTAAATTTGCTAATACATAAATAACCAATTTTAAAGAGGTTTTTTTTACACTGTCTGTTTTTGACTATATAAAAATTCTCTTTATGAAAGTAATTGAAATACATTTGTGTGAGAGAAGGGACTCAATCTTTAATAAATAAATTATACTAAAGTATCAATATAATTTTAATGCTGGTACATATACATTTATCTTAATTAACATATTTGTGTTATTTTCCTTTTTAATTCGCAAAAAAGTGATAAACAACCAATACGAATTAAAATAAACGAATTAATAAAGTTTTTTTGGGGATTCCATTATTAAAAAGCGAACAATTTTTTTCAAATAACTTTTATTATAAATTAAACAATTGCAAGTACCTTAATGAGAACTTAAAAATAAATTAATCATTGCATTTGAATGTCTATGAAATGGCTCGTTGAGAATAATCCTATGTTTATGTGATCATCTACAGTTTATTGACTTTAAATGATAATATTTATAGAAAAATGTTGCATTTAAAACGCAGTAAAAATGGGAAAAACTGCTTTTTAAGTATGTGTTTCATAAATTAATACATTTTATACGATAAGTACCTCTCTAATAGGCAGTTATTGAAGACATTTTAACAAAATGCTTATTTGTACATTTAAAAAATCGTACAGATATGCATAACTAAAAATAATAGTACAAGCACATTGTTACAAGTCTTACGACTAAAAATAACTTTAAAAAATTGCAGATTTTACAAAATAAACATTAATTTAGTAAAAAACAAATTGGAAAAAAAATATTTTGTAAAAAATATTTTTGTTGCAGGTGCAATTAATACAGTTTCAATAAACTAGAATTATTTGTTCCCTGTGTTGAGCATTTGCCTTAGCCTTGCTGTAAAACCAGCTATTTATATTTAACTTTTTTATACAAAAAAAATGCATCCAAACATTTATCTTTCTGGAGTAGGAGAGGACATAAAGAGATATGAGTGCGGCAATCGTTACTGATGATAAAATAAAAGATCCGATTTTAATTCATCTTCTCTCGGGCATTTGTATCGTGTCCCCACATTTTTCGCTTAAAATGTCTCGTACGTGACACCCATGCCAAGTGGCGTAATGCTTAAATAATGTCTCTTTTTAGGAGGACTCCCACCCATTAAATACCCATTTGACTCATTACGGGAATTGTTTTGCTTTTATCCCCCCCCCCATGGGCTTTGAAGGCATGCGTAAAAAATATTGGAAGAGTTGTCATGCAAAAGTTTACTGTACCTGATGACTGTAAAGTGTTTTATCGTGTCATGCTTTTTAGTAATATATATAAAAAAAAATTATGTCAATTCCTACTTAGGCCAACAAAGAAAATTTTTATTTTAGTTACTTTTTATTAAATAATTACAGTTAATATAAATATGTATATACATATGACACAATCATAATATTAAGTAGAAAAATAGAAAACAATTTTCCGTTGTTTTTTTTCTATATATGGTGTTGGACTAATATTTTTGTTTGTTACTATTTATTCATTAATTAAATTTAATTATTCCAGCAAAATAGTATAGTAAAAGGAAATCGCATTCTCAGAAATAAGGCCATCCCAGATGAGATTCTAACCTACGACCTTTGGATAAGAAGTTCAACTCACTTACCATTGCGCTACAGAGACGCATCGAGCGATTTTTCTTTTTATATATACTGTTTGAACTAGTATTTTTTTATTGTTACTGTTTATTCATTAATTAAAAAGAATTAATGAATTAATATTTAAAAAAACTGTATTAACATCAAGTGTCCTCCACTACAAGTTTTAAAAAATGTATTTGAACTTGAATAGATGAAAAGAAAGTATTTTATTAACGATTGGAAATTTTAATGATATATATATGAGAGTGAACTCTCTAATAGTAAAAACTGAATTTTTTAATAAATGTTTGTTTCGTTGTCTAAATTTGCAGATGTTTCCGATTACTGTATAAATCTAGTCCTGAAATATATAAAATAAGTTTATTCGGTACTATTAGAGCTGCAATTTTTAGTTGCATTTCTTTGAAAAAAATAAATATATCACCAAAAAATGGGTTTTCGTCGCATGATTGGTAGTTTTTAGAAAATCTATGAAGTGTCCTACTTAAATAGTATTTGTATATTTATTTTTTAACTGATTGTTTTGTATAATTAAAAAGCATTGAAAGATCTCAAATAATTTAAAATTATTTTTTTCTATTTTTTTTGGTACAATATACTGCAAGTATTAACACACAAATAAAATTTCCAATTGAGCGATCTTTAAGAATTTTCACAATTAAGAGCTTCGGACTTATTAGTTTTCCATAAGAGAAGAGAGCGTGCACATAATGAATCACACGGACTGTTCATCGAATCAAGGTTTTTATTTGCTAGAAAATATACATTATATCACTTCATGCAACTGTTTTTTTCAATGGGGCTGCGCATTGTGGTCTTTTAAACCTTTGCAGACCTAGTACATTCCCCTGGAGCTTGTACCACTTTTTAGCGCTACACCCTATAGGCGATACCAATTACAGCAAGCAATTTTGACACACAGTTTCCTCCACAGAGGGAGGCACCTGAGCTCTTGACGATGCGAACTTTGTACTAGGATTTAATTTTGCCGAGAGCATCCAAGCCAAACAGACACTCTAGGGTTATTTCACGTGCCGTATAATCATACGACATGGCCACTGTCGATTTTCTGCATCACGAAAATCCATCGACTTGGGCCGGGGTCAAACCCGTAACCTTGGGTGTAGCCTAATATCCGAGTAGACATGATTACAAAGTAGACCCGAGTCCTTACCACCGAATACCCTACTTGTAGCGGGGCTGGGTATATTAAATTTGTTGTGGGTCAAAGTCCTCACGTTGGCGTGGTGGGGAATTCCGAAGAGAGGGATGCCAGCTCAAGTGTCTTCCCCGTCACTTGATCATCTTTTAAATTATGTAATCCGTCACCATTAACCTCCGCATTTCTTTATAGTGCCTCGTTAATAGTAAAAGAAAAGAATTAATCAGTCACGCATTTCGATATCTGGCGGGAAAAAATTAAACTTACGTGGAGACTTCGTGCCTGACGAGGTGTTAGAAATAAACATAAGCTCCGAATACGAATTAGTAAGCTCTAGTAAAATTTTATTTTAGAAATGCAAGAAAAACTTATATTTAAAACTTTTTTAGTAGTATAAAAAAATTATTGCATTAGTTTGAAAGGTTTTATAAACACTCAAAAAATTGCATTGCGCTAACTTGAAAATAATGAGTCAACCTGGTGCAGCTAATCTACCATTTCAGAAAACAATTAACTGAAGTTATCAAAGATTTGAAGTGAAATCCTCTTAGGCACTAATTTTCTTCGGATCTGATTTCAACTTAGCGATCTGCTAATGATTACAAAGTTTAATTGGCGAGATTTTACCTCCAGATAAGAACGATTATTTGGAGCATTTCTTTACCTTGAATGTATCAATCTTCAATCTTAACTTTCTGACTATACAAATACCTTCATTGTGATTTGTTTTTAACAAACATTTAAGTAAAAATGTATTTCAAAAACGAATCTCTGCTTGGTAACTCTTAACGAGTTTATATTGCTTAATTGGACAATGAATTGAATATATCATTGAAAAATAATTGATGAAAATATAAATAACTTTAAATGAGACCCAAATGAGAGAATAATACAGAATTTTTTATTATTATTGTGGAGTTCGAATTAGCCAATGACTTCCCTTCGAAGCTAATAATTGAACTCCCAGACCATAAGTTCACTAAAAATTGTCATATGAAACAATGAAGACAATTGCTCATTAAATCTTAGTGGCTTTTAAATTTTTCGCTGTGCATTGAATGGCATTAATCCTTATTCATTAATTTTAAAAAAATCAGATTGAATGAGCTATTTAGTCACATGAACTATGTTTTAAAGTTTAAATATGTTACGAATGTTAGAAGAGATAAATCCTAATAAGATGAGCACATCCTTTTTGACGTTGCCTCATAACTATAACGTTTGTTGTTGTTAGAACTCCTGTACCTCTTGTGAATGACTTTAATTTTAATAATACTAAGGTAACTTTTCACTCATTATTATTTAATTTCCACCGAACTGTTCTTGCACCCAAGCATTGGATGGGTTCCTCTTTACACGAAAAATCAATTGATTCCAGTGCTTAAAATTATAGCTAGTGGTATACCAAGTCGTTGGTTCTTATAACAATTTTGTAGATTTTTTTTTTTTGAGAAAGAATGCGATGGACCTCAAATCAGACAGGTATTCCAAATTTTTACATGATGTAATAGTCTCCTATCTCCCTCATTTTCAAATTACATGATCCCATAGTCAATAGTCCTCATGTCCCATAATAACATTCATTCAAACCTTCTTAAGATGCCATAGTAGGCAGCGGCGGATCAAGCGGGTGGCGGACCTGACGGCCGCCAGGGGCCCCCAGTTCTAGAGGGGCCCCAAGCTTGATGGCTTCCACTTATAAGTTCAACGTACAAAAAAATATCTTGAACCGATATTGCAACCCCAATATTTCCTCGTTTTTGAGTCGTGTAGCAGCCCTACCCATCTTTTTCTTGTATATCTGTATTGTTGCAATCTGTACAAACTTTTCGCATGCATTTTTTATTTTTGCCCAAATTTTATTTCAAGCAAATGAATGCTATTTAAATCAAACAAGTTTGTTTTCAGTTTACAAGCGTGCTTGACTACTCTCGGGTACATTTTACAATGACCGAAAAAAAATCCGAACACCAAGTAAAAAATATTGTCGACTAATAAAACTTCGGCAATACAAATCGGAAATAGGCTACCCATACAAATGTATAGGTAGCATATTAAATTGATTAAAGTTTCAAGATCACAGGTTCAAGCAAGCGAGAGTAGAGCCATTTCAAATGTGAAATAATGATACATTAAAAACTGGTATAACCGCCACAATTTTAAATGCAAGCATGCAAACGTGTATGCCTCGTGTCGTACTTGTACCGGATATCAGTAAGTGGGATGGAATTGCATGCTTGTTGTTCTTGGTCGGTCATTATAAGGTTGTTTAATTCTAGTTGTGGATGAAGCTGACATTGCGTTCAATGATGTCCCATTCCTGTTCGATTGGAAAAAGATCTGGTGATTTAGCAGGCCAACTCAACACGTTGTCACTCTATAGAGCCTGTTGGATTACAGCAGGGATGAGGGAGCACGATATCCTGTTGGAAAACACCCCTTGAATGATGTTTATTAATCGCAGTGCAACAGTTTGTATCGCCAGACTGGCGTACTAGTTTGCAGTCAGGGTGTGTGAATTAACCTCGAGAGTGTTCCATCAATCAAAGAAAACTGTACACTCCCGACCATAACTGTTGGTGAAAGCCCAGTGTATTAAAAAGAAAGCTACACATTGAATAACATGGCCATATTATATACAGAATAAAATGTTTTGGACAAAATAGATATGGTAAAAATAATTGATGAATTTGCCAAAGAGAAATCAAACTGTATGTCAAAACTGTAAGCTCTTAAGTAAGATTTTAATATTTTTTTTATATATATACAGTTAAGATTTTTCTTTAGCCGTTGAGTTTTATTATATCACTACATTTTATTTTTAGAATTTAAAGTATATTACTCTTTTCACTATTTTAGTTTTTCGAGTCTTGAGCCCATGGGCCTCAAACCTTTTACCGCCAGGGGCCTCCAACTACCTTAATCCGCCTCTGATAGTAGGGCCGTGGTAGCCTAGTGGTCAAGGTGGAAGGCATGTCATGAGTTCGGGCCCAGTACCACTAGAAACCCACCGTGAAGGGGTACGCTGTACGTTAAATATGTCAAGAGCTCAAACATCCTCCCGTTGGTGTGGTGTGGTAGATAGGATAGAGGGGTTGCCAGCTTACGTGTCGTCCGCGTCACTTGACCATGGTTCAAAATGACGAGGCCCGTCGCCAAAAGCTCTCGTGCAGCTGAACAGTGCCGACGTTAATATTCTCTCACTAAGATGCCATGTAGCCTAGAAGTTATGGTCACGAGTTCGGAGCTGATATGTGTAATGAGTTCGAACCCCTGTGCCACTGAAGACCTGCTGTGTAGAGGCCCTGATGCGTTAAATCTTTTGAGATTCAAAGTCCTTCCGTTGGCATGGTGTGGAAGTTCGTCGAGAGGAATACCAGAGGTAATGTGTCATCCTCATCATTTGACCATATTTTAAAATTTCGAAGTCCGTCGCCAATAGCCCTCGTAATGCTTTATAGTGCGACTTTGATAAACGATCACTGCAGACGAATAGTCACGGCTCACAGCCATGCCGGGGTTGTTACAGTCGACTCATGGTTTCGAGTCCTTGTACCACTTAGGATCCCCCCTTATAGAGGGACTGATGCGCGTGGATTCTGCGAGTATTCATGTTCTTCTAACGTCAAAACTAAAGGAGTGAAGTTACAGCTTGAGTTTGACCATAGATCTGAATTCAGGAGTTCCGTCTACAATAGCACTCGTATTTTGTCAAAGCGTAACGTTAATAAACCATCAAACCGAGATACCCGAAGGATGTGTTGGATTACATATATTTACTAACTTGGTGATACACATTGATTAAGACATGTACTAACTTTTTTTAACTTTACTTAAGATACTTACTTTTTTTTATCATGGGTATAAATAAAACATATAGATGGCTTGTAACAGCTATTCTTATTGGGAAAAAAAAACATTCGTTTAAGTATTTTTTATTTCGTTGATCAAAAATTATCAATTATTGATATAAGAAATTATTTAAATTATAAGAAATTAGTGATTATAAGAAATATTTTATTTAATTGTCGTTATTAGGAAATGAGTAATTCGTGGGCCCCACATTCTGTAGCATTTTTGGCTTGTTTTCCTTAAGTTACTATTGGCTTTTTACATTCAGGGTGCAGGGATATTTTCTCCCTTCCCCCTAGAGATTTACTGTCTTTGGCAGGGATGTCACTCTATCAGGATGCTGGACAATCTTCCTTTATTTTCTGTTTTTCTTTTTGATATTCCATCTCTGTCTTCGCACCTTGGAGGACACAGATACCTTTCCATAAATAAGTTAATATTTGAACTAACTTTGATAAATATAGCCTTGGGCAAAAAACAACAACCGAAACGAATAATTTCATTATTTGATTCTGATTAGATATTGCTTTTTTTTCCAATACACCGTTTTCTATAGCTGTAGTTTCAGCTAGTTTAACAAATTAACTTCGTCGTTCAACTTTAAAATTTCAATTATATGGATTCAAAACGATCTATTTTTATTTTGAAACTTCCCATTAATTCTTTTGTTTGAAGGTAATTTTGCTCATTAATTTTTTTTTCCAGAAAAAAAAATTACATTAATCCTTAAAAATACCTGGAGGAATTTTTTTCCCTCTAGTGCAACAAAACAAATTATCTAAAACCGATTACCTCCTTGAGAGCTATCTTACTGGTTTAAGGACTTCCCTTTTTTCTCCCCTGCGCTTAAATGAACTCGACCCCACTTGATCCTCTCTGCATTAACTTAATCCGATTATCGAGTCATCCAATCACATAATCTGTTTAAGAGCATAAAAATGTTTTGAGCGAATTGAGATGCTTTTAACACACAGAAAGAGGTGTATCATCTATGTTCTCACCTGGTGAGTTCGATTTAGGGAAGTTGCTTAATCGTACTCAGCACTGGGGATGTTTCAGGGTGTACTCATTCGTTCTAAGTCTGTGCATGTGAAAAAGTTCAAAATTTTTTTTCTTAAGCTATAGAATTACCTGTTTTATTTTATCTTAGCAAATGAATTATTTTATTTGTGGATCACGGAACGTAATTGGACGTTTCAATCTTCAAATGAAATGCAAATTAGATAAAACTAGTTTTCAGTAAAGAGTTTAACTATAATCAAATTCTAAAAAAATGTTGCAAATCTAGCAGTCTGTTATAAATATTTTAATATAATTAGGAATTATTTGAGTAGAATCTTGTAGCAGAATGTATGTACGCTTGAAAAAAACATATCAATCATTGGCATGGGCAAGTAATTTCAGCGCGTTTTTCACATGTTGTATTTTACAACAATGCAACTGATGAACTTTTTACTAACAGAAAGTAGTGTACTGTACCACTCCTCTAAATGTACTACTATTGAGCTGAAAAGAAATAATGACACAAGTCTGTATCAGCACTATAAAAAAGCCCGGACAAGGTGACTTAACTCCTTGTCTAGGCATAAAACTCGCTTCTATGTATTTATTCTTTTAAGTTTAACAAGGAAATGTATATACAATTAATAATAACTTAACTACTGCATTACTTAATGTTTATTTAGCTTAACTAACAAAAGCTTATGGAATGAAAAGATGACTCGTATACATAAACACTGATGGAGCAGTCAGTCAATTTTCCAAAGATTGCATCGATAGTGGTGCCAGAATCAGTTTTTTTTTGTGAAGATTTCCTCCAAAATGCAGGTAGATTTTTTTTAAAAAAAACACTTTGCAAACAATAAATTTACTAGGTAAAATTTGAGAATTTTGTTATAAACTAGCGAAATTCAGGAAAATTCGGGAAAACTATAGGAAATTTTTAATATGATTCGGTTCATCTAGGGCACAAATGCAAACAAATGCCGAAAACCCGAGGTCAATTGGTTGCTTATTGGCTGAGAAAAAGGTACGACAAAATATGGAACGAAAGCGAAGACAATTTGCATCCTAATAGCGCTTTTGTTCCACTACGTGAAAAACGTGCTAAAAATACATATTTCAATTCCCTTAAATATGCGACTATCTCAAGTTGGTAGACGCAGCGTTAGCACTGTGGTCAAAGTCGCGAACTCGTGGCAGGCGTGTCACAAGTTTAATCCCCATTGCTACTAAAGACCCATGTACAGGAACTGATACACGTAAAATCGGTCATAGCTCAAAGTTCTTCTGTTGGCGTCGTGTCGTAATTTGGAGAATATGCCAGCTCAGATGTCGTTCTCGTCAGTTGACCGTGGTTCAGTATTACGAGGTCCGAACACCAGTACTTTTCGTGTTGTCTTATAGTGTGGCACTAATCAACTGGAAACAAAATGGGTTTTGTAACCGAGTGATATAGAGGTCGAGCACTCGTGGGTTTTGAGTCGTGCTTTTGTTTCTTGTTGCTGCTGATGGCTCAAAGTTCTCACGTTGGAATGGTAGGTAAGTTTGGAGAATGGGTGTCAGTTTAAGGGTCATCCTCATCAATCAACCGTGGTTCAAAATATCCGCCAATATTCCTTATGCCACTTTAAATGAAAAATTAACCCATGTGACGTCTGAAACAATAAAGGTAGCGTGATTAGAAAAATAAAAAATTAGTTTAATTAAGTCACAGCTATTATTTACATTAATTTACAATTTAGTACTATTAGATGATTTTAGAGTCCCAATTTCTATTGCTTTGTGAGGGAGAGATCTTGGTGTCCGTTCATTGCGAAGCTTTCTCTCACGGGCCCCCTCTCGGTCCCTGCGGTTGACCGCTGTCGGCGTCTTTTCTCTCCATACATCCGGCCATGGGCGGAATGGGCTTCTCCTCGTGTCAAAGGTTGCCGGAACTAACCAAGACACGTCCCCGCAATATACTAAGAAGTGCAGGTGTTTTTGCACATGTGTTGATCAATTCTCCTAAAACTGAGCCGGCCGTGGGAGGGAAGTCGCAGGTGTCTCAGAATTCAAGGCGGTTTCGTTATAACCCAATTAACCCAACTGAACAGTTTGTTTATCGTATTATAGCCAACAATTTATTTTATGAATTTGTATAACTAAAAGGATTTAGAATAATAATCTGGATGTTTAGGAAAGACAAATTTCCTAAACATTTATTAACAAATAAATAAATAACAAACAAAAAAATTCGAGCTTTAACTTTGTCGTATTTAAATTTTGCACTTGCTGTGGTTAAATAAACATTTATTCAACTAAAGCAATACCTGTTGAGATTTGCCGAAAATTCTCCGGGGAAGAAATCAAAAGTGACGGGTCCTCGCGCTTGAAAGTTTCTAAAAAAAAGTGACGCGGGTTTCCAGACACGATCACTTTCCAACACCATTTGTCATAAGGAAAAGAAAAGAGAACAAATGTATCTCGCCTGGTATGTCAAATTCTTTTTCTTCCTCCTCCTCTCAACCTCACGCAGCTCGTGTTGTTTTCCCCCTCACCAAACATGCATAAAATAATATTTTACTTCAGTTCCATTCTCCTCGTTCCCTCCTCCTTTGTCCTATCATCTACTGTCCGTTTATTTATAATACGCTCCAATATAGCGTGTCTGGGTACCAGAGTGCACTTGACGGCATATGTTTAGCAGAAAAGATCCAAATAGTGTTCTTAAAGGTGCAGTCTTTCTGCTTTCATTCGTGGGCCGATATTTCACTGGAAAAAAAATGGTTTGCAATTATTTATTGAGATTGATTTTAATTTTATTAAGGTAGGGGAGATTCGTGACAGACCTCGTCGTTTTGAACCCCGTTAAAGTGATAACGATGACCAGTAGCGTACTCAAAATATCTTTCAAATGGGGGGGGGGGAATGCATGGCTGAAAGTACCCAACTCGTATCATCTCCCATGACAACACCAATTGATTCTTCTGATTTTGTTAACTAAAAATGATGAAAAATAAATTATTGAAATAAAAATTAGCATTAATAAAATAAATTGTGTTAATTACAACACCAAAAAAACTGAAGGGCTTTGAGAGTGGGAGGGGGGATCCGGTCTTCTAGGACACCCCCCTTGAGTGCGCCACTGACGATGACACCTGAACTGAAACACAGTACCTTCCAAACTCTTGTACATAACCAAATTTAGGGCTTTGACGGGTGCCCGTGATTTCTTGGTGGTCATGATCATAAGCTCGTGGCTGACTTGTCACTTGACGTCATCTCTTGACCAAGGTTCAAAACCAAGAGGTCCGTCACCAATTGCCCTCATGTTGCTTTATAGTGAAACTTTATGATTAATATTCACTCATTCACTTGGTAGCCTAGAAGTCATGGTAACGGACTCGTGGTCGGCGTGTCATGAATCCGAGTCAGTGCTGCTGAAGACCCGCCGTGCAGAAAGGGACGTTGCTTGTTAAATCTGTCTAGGTTCAAAGTAATCTCGTTGGTGTAATGTGAAAGTTAGGAGATGGAGTGCCAGCTCAGGTGTCGTCCTCGTCACTTGACCATGGTTCCAAATTACGAAGTCTGTCGCCAAAAGCCCGCGAATAAAATAGGGGGATATAAAAATTCACTCACTCAACTTTTTGCCACATCCTCTATCTGTTTTAGTAGTATCACAATTTGAACTAATAACATGATAATACGCTAGTCGGAGTGGTTAAGGCTGAATGACTGATTCTGACCAGTCTGAAGCACACTATGTCAGCCACACAATGTTCATTTCATTTGTCATCACAAAATACTGTTTTAAAAATTTATCACTATAAATAAATAAAACGATAATGTGTACATATAAATTCATGTTGTTTTTTAAAAATTTTAACTGAAAGTTAGTTTTATTCTATTATGGTAATTTAAATACATTCTGTTGAGTGTGTGTGAAATTAGAGTAGGAAAAATGTTGGAGAATTTAAGTACGTTGAGCCATTTAAGGATGGATGTGGAATATGTATTGATTGCAAAACCATAAATAAATATTCGCCAGTATAAAATACGCTCTTCACGATATTTGGAATCCCATAAAAACTATTTGTGCTACAGTAAAAATAAAAAATAAATAGAATATATCTCCCTTTATATTTTTCTTAATTTTTATTTCATATTTGTTTAGAATTGAAACTGTATGTCTTAGCAACACGTATGTCTTTTGAAAAATGTAAAATAACGAAATTGATGAATTTTGCAAAATTAATTCATAAAAAGTAATTCTTTATAAGAAATATTAGTGTTTTATGCGTCAGTATGTACTATATCATACGTCAGAGTAAATACCTTTCAGCTCTATACCATGGTTCCTCAATGGGCTTTCGACTTCCTGCGGAAATGGGAATAATCGTAAAGTACCATTTCATGAATTACACTAGCTGCATTAAATTTATAAATCTTAAAATATTTCAGTTTTTTAAAGTTAATTTGTTTTATTTAATGAAAGAACTAAAAAAAACTTATACGGTTTTTTCTCCTGAGATGTTTATCTGTTGTACATTTTTCTTATATAATGATAAAAAAAATAACATCACATCAGAAATTGTGGTGCATATTTTAAAAAACTTGGGAAGTATTCAGGCACACACACACAAACTATAGGAAAAAATTACGACCAATAATATCCGTGGAAAGGCTTCGTCCCCAGATTTGCATCAAAAGATTAAACTCTTATCGATCATTTCGATTCCAAATCGTTTTACATTTTGTACTTAAATCGTTTCACATAAAAAATAAAGCATTTGAAATCAATAGTAATTAGTAATCCCCCCCCCACACACAAAACCACTGTAGAAGAAAAAATAACCTCACCGCCGTTTTTTCTGTTTTAGAACTCTATTGCTTTCTACGGATTGGTTGTTCTGCGCGATTGGTGGTCATCAGTGACTCTCTTCCTTTTAATTAAGACTTCTGCTGCCAAAAAGGAAATGGGAAAAAAGAGATGGCTTGGATCTTTTAACCGTGACCGTGACGCGTTGAGTGCTCAGGGGTTGGGCACATTTTTGTTTCTTTTTCCTATTGCTTTTGCACCTCCTCTCTTCCTTTTCGCTCTTGAGCACGCGAAGCTTCGTGAATCATTCCCCAAAACAGTGGGCATGATTATTTCTTCTCGTTTTAATAAGACGACACAGACTCCTATCATTTTTCAGTCGTTCCTATCGAATAATTTTTTTTCTTTATCTTTCGTTCGTATTTTATCTGTTGGCACGTTATATAAATAAAAGCCGCTTTGATTTCTTTTTTTCTGATCTCTCGTGGAATTATTTTTTGAAGCCCTTCGTGGTTGAAATATTTTCGTACGTAGATGGCATCCCATAATGTACCATTGGATCAATTACGAAGTGCTCTTAGTGTGTGCTGCTTCACTGAGACTATTTTAGGAGTCTGCAGTTTACTTATTTTCTGCAATGATAAAGCAATCTCACTAAAAATGTTTATCAGTTAAAATAATAATTATTATTAAAATAAAGAAGTTTTCACCGAGGAATTTTTCCATCAATTTTTTTAATTATTATTTTGTTGCTGTTTATATAAAATTTTGGCCTTATTCCTGGAATATTAAAGCTTTAAAATATTCAAAATTTTATTTCACTTCAGTCTTTAAAAGTTTGTATTTTTTTAGAAAAACGTGAATTAAAGAAATAAATAATATATTTGTTAAGGAAATTATATAATTCAGATTTTTAAATCTATCCATTTAATATAATATAGTCTCAGAATACACAATCATAAACCAATTGTGAAATGATTGCTAATCCTCCAGGGCCTGCCGAGGTCAGCAAGATAAATTAAATCGTTGACTATCAAAAGTCGAGCACAGGAAGGAGATCTATGCAGATATCTTTACGTGTGAAATCCATGCAACGCATTATATGTTCAAAAGAAGCCTGGTGTTCTCAACACCTTGCGCGGATGGAGATCATTTTGTTCGCTGAGAATGTGAGAGGCACTTTGTGACCGCTGGCAAGACGAGAGAATGTAATCTGGGATCATCTGGCACACACTTGCGAGCTAGGACTAGACCGGGTCTATTACCTGCATACCAATGATGAGTGGGAGGCAACCCCCCCCCCTCCCCATTCCTCCAAATTTTGAGATCTTTTTTAACGAGTATAATTACTGATACGTAAGGGCAAATGTGGAGGGAGTCCTCCTTCGCGGGTTTGTTCACTATTTCATTGACATAAAGTGCGATATGAGATGCTATCTACTGAATTTGTTGTTTCCTATCCCAGATAGTGTAGCCGAGCTACACCATCTCCATAAAACTAAAAATCTCCAAAAAATCCAGAAATAAGATAGAATTTCCTAAAACCTCGTCATATGAAAACTTCAAACAATTCAGAATGAGACTGGGAGAGGCCTAATCAGCCTCGCACCTAGGACATTCTGGAAAGACTTTCCGGCCCTGTCGAAAAGTCAGAGACTTGATGTGGCCACTAAAAAAGCGCGACGGAACTGTCTGCAGATACATAGGAATATTAAGTTGGTGACAGCAACGAGGTTTTTTCCCAAAATACCAAGAGTGAGCAGGGGGTATTCTCCAAAATGCATTCAGTTCTAACCTTTTAATAGAGGAGAGTTCAGCAAAAGTAAGACACGTGCCACCCATCAAAGTTTCAGCAGTGGCAGACTTAGCCGATAGTTGGCCATCTCGTTACCATTCAATCCAATATGGAAGGGGACCCATTGAAATTATATACAGTGTCTAGAAGAAAGTCGAACAAGAACATCCAAAATAATTAGGCTTGTCATATCCCCAACAGTTGTCCAACGAGTAAGGTGCTGTACAGAAGCCCGGCTGTCCACTGAATTTGGATTTATAAATCATATACTATATTGCTATAAATCTAGCATAAAGCTAAACAATATACAGAAGCATACCAAAAAAGTACATGCCATAGTTAAATAGCTGCCACAATTACTTATAAACGAACTTTTTTTGTTTTGTGAACCAAGAAAGTAGGTTTAAGCATCGTATTCAGGTGCTAACCTTCCCCTATAACACTGAGCTAGAAAAAAGAAAATAGTGTGTTAAAAATTTAATTTTAAGGCTTTAAATTTCTAAAATTCTAAAATCCTAATGCAGATCTAGCTACCGACGTATTAGCGATACGAGGCCCCCAGTCTATAGGGGCTCCCGCATGTGTAAACATTTTACGCTTTTAAGTAATGAAAGCTATTATTTTTATTCATTTTCTGTAAAAGACCCCCCCCCCACAAGGAATTTTAATACAGGGCTCAATTATTTCTAGATACGCCACTGCCCTAATACCTACTCGAATAAAAAATTCCATTTATATCCAAAAGTAATAAAATCCAAAACTCGATACAAAAATTTTTAAATTAAGAAATATACGAAATTAAACTCGAAAATGTAAAGCAAAATCAAGAACGAGAATCTGCCAAATAGTAACAGGAGAAAACGCAGTAGAAAAAAATGCTTAACAAGAGTAATATAAAAAAAAATATAAAAAATAATATAAAAAATATTTGACCCAAGTTGCTGAAAAGGAAGCCAACGTGGCTGCATCTGTAATTCCTTAAAAAATTATTCACTGACGATAATTTTTAAAATTAATTACAATTAAATTATCGTATTGTTACCCAAAACAATAGTGTATATAAAATTTTAGCTCAAATAAGCGCTTTAAAATGTGAGAAAAAAATATTTTCAAGTTTTGACACACCAAAATGGTTGCTAAGTCGCCAAAAATCATGCCAACGTGGTTGTATTTGTAATTCTTTGAATAATTAGCTTTAATCAATTAATTTTAATTAAATTACTGTATTATCCAAAATAAGTGTGCATGTAAAATTTCATTTTAATTGAGTGCTTTAAAATGCATTTTATCAACGATTGAAAATTTGAACAAAATAAATATATATACATAAATGTAGAAAATAAATACATATATATATATATAAATGAAGAAAATAAAATTGTATTTTAATATTATTTTTCTATACAAAAGATAATTATCTGAAGTATCGAAAAATACCAGAAATATTACGTTTCTTCAAGCCAAAGGAAAACTTACAAGCCATGACAATTGAAATATGCATATTATCGCTAATATAATATTGTGTTTAAAAACAAAAAAAATGTGATAATCTTTATATATGGCACATTTTTCTGGCTGCATGGCACCTTTTGAGCAATCGTCGGCTGTTGTCATAATTTTGGACCTTGATCAAGTGACAAAATGATACTTACTTCGTAAACAGTAAAAGCCCTTAAAATAATGATTAAACAAATCAAGATATCTTAAAAGCAGAAAACTTATTCATTTTTATTAAGCTATTCTCCTTTTTAGTATGCCTATTGGTTAAATTGCATACCATTACTCCCCCCCCCCCCCGGATCACTTTGGGTAGCCGAACTTATGGTCACGAACACATGTCCTACGTGTCATGAGTTCCAGTCCTATTGATACTTAAGATTCGCATTGTAGAGAGGTTAATGCATGTTTAATCTGTTTGGGCTCCCGCTTGCGGGCTGTGGTAGCTTAGGGAAGGGGTGTCAGATCAGATGAAGTCTTCGTCACTTGACCGAGCCTCATAATTACGTATTTCGTCACCAATAGCTTTCTTGCGACGTCAATAAACATTCACACGCCCACTGGATCCCTTTGACAAGATGTGATAGCTTAGAAATTCCATCCTCATCACCTCATTGTTACTCAATTTTACGAGGTCCGTAGCGTATAGTCAGCACATTCAATGACATGTTAAGGAACAGGCCCGTTTGGCCCAAGCCCATGACCCCAGCCTCGTCTCGTTCTAGATTCAGCCTTAATATGATAAACATTCGAATAATTTCAACGATCAATTATTTTTTCCGTTTGTATTCTCCGAAAAACTGGAGTTAGGAGAGGGAGGGGAGTGCCAGCTCAGGTGTCGTCCGCGTCACTTGACCATGGTTCAAAATTACGCGGTCCGTCGCCAAAAGCTCTCGTGTAGCTGAACAGTGCGACGTTAATATTCACTTACTCACTCTCCTAAAAACTGGAACTTGTCCCTTCCAGTTCAGTTCCAGTCTGACAATATGTCAGCTGGCTACTTGTGATGACCTTCGTCCATGTATAGGCCTACCACCATACACTATGACTACTCCTTCAGTTTAAGGGTAGCAGTTGGCCCAGTAAGTTTGTGCGGTTGTACGCCAGGCCTATTTGTTTCGGGTTATTGTTTGTACGAGTATTTGAACCCCTATATACTATGCTTGCACGAGTATTTGAATCCATATATACTAATGTTTGTACGAGCATTTAACATATGTTGTGAACTGTATTTTAAGAGTCGTATGAGGGGCCTACATTAGCGTAGGGGCCCAAGACCTCAAGAAATCTTAAAACATCCCTGAGCCTATTGCTCAATTTCCCTCCTGCCTGTGGAATCTAAAAACCTGAAGTGCAAATTTTATCCTCGTCATGTCTCCAAACAAATCCTTCTTCATCTATATATATAAAGGAGAAAAGCGACTCACTCACTGACTGACTGACTAATCACGATATCTCCGGAACTATTCAACTAACAGACTTGAAATTTGGTAGACATGTTCCTTTCATGGAGTAGAGATCAGCTAAGAACGGATTTTGTGAAATTCGAACCGCAAGGGGCCTTATAAGTAATTGTTTCCATTTTTAAACTACTCAACGTACAATCTTGAAATTGGGTAAGCAGATTCCTTTCATAGAGTAGAGATCCACTAGAAAATGAGTTTGGTGAAAATCGACCCCCAAGTGACATTGCGGGGGTTTAGGGGGCGTTATAAATAATTATTTCCATTTTTAAACTATTAGACGCACAGTCTTTAAATTTGATAAATAGATTCCTTTCATAGAGTAGAGATCAGATACAAGATGGTTTTTTTGGGAAAGTAACCCTCCAAGTGGCGTTGCGAGGGAGGGGGCTTTAAGAGGCTTAATAGATAAATATTTTCGTTTTTAAACAACTTGGCCAACCTGCTTGAAAATTGGTAGACATGTTTCTTTCATGGAGTAAATATCCACTACAAAATAGGTTTTGGGAAAAATGACCCCCAAGGGGTGTTAAGGGCAGATATAAATAATTATTCCGATATTTAAACTATTAGACGCACAGTCTTGAAATTTGGTAAGCAGATTCATCTCATAAGATAGAAATACTCCTCAAAATGCGTTCCGTGAAAATCGACCCCCAAGTGGCGTTGAGGGGCGTAAGGGGCGTATATTTTTCAATACAATCGAATTCTTAATGCTAGGACTTAAATATCAAAAATTTATACATATATATAACCAGCAAAAATTTATAAAACATCATGAAATACCCAGCAAAGCGGGCGGGTAACAGCTAGTTTCAATTATAAATGTTTAAGAAACGCGTCTCTTTTCAACAACATATTTGTGTACAGCGATTCATGAGTCCCTATTTAACACAGAAATTTCCACTTTCTCTCTCCCCGTCTTTGTATTAACATTCTTCTCATCTGTTCATACCCAAAAAAAAAATCAATATCGGTTTCGGGCCCTTGATATTGCGTTGCGTCAATTTTAGAATAGGATTTTCGTGTGTGCCCAGGCGAGCACCGAAACTCAATAAGTGATTTGCATTTTCATTGCGCTTATCTTTCCTTTACTTTTCTTTGAATGCTAATAAATACATTTCGCCCTGAAGGGGGGGGGGAGGAATGAGAACTTCGAGGGTAATGCACACAAGAGACAAAGTAGAACGTCCACTAGTTTTTCGGAATCAATATTTAAATAAACGCGGAAGAAATACACAGAAATAGAACGGGGCTCATCAATAATAATGATAAAAAAAAATTTTTTTCTTTTTCTTTTATTAGAGGATGGATGATTTTGATTCTATTCTTAACGAAGACCTTTCGTTATTAAAATAATACTGTGCGTTCGGTATGTTTCGGGAGTTTTCGTTATACCTCTGTGCCCGGCGGCTGAATTTTAGAAAGTGGAAGCTGAGAGGGGGGGGGGGGCGGAAGAGCATCCAGAGGAATGTTGTCTGCATTTTCGCGACTCCACAAATAATCTGTTGGAAAGTTTATTTGAAGTGTGCTGTGTTATTTGGATTTTTAATTTGTTTTTCCATCGAGTTTGGTTCAAGGCGACTGGAGTGTGGACTGATAAAATATCGTCTGGAGTTTTTCCACCAATCTTTTGATAATCCGATTTCGATATTTTTGTAAGAAGTGTCCACCCCCAAACTCTTATTTTCGTGAGTTTAACTTGGGAAGTTTGATTGCCAGAACTATTTATATAGATCGTTATTTTTTTTTAATTTCGAAAACTAAAATGCTTAACAATATAAAATCTTTAAATTTTTGCTTCAAACTATTTCGGGAATGTAAGCGTACAATCAAAAGTAAATTTCTGATTCAAATATTTTCAGGAGTCATTTCTTTTTTTCTCGTTAAAAAATTCCAATATTTATTTTTTATATTTTATCTACCTCAATCGCGCTACTTTAAGAGTAGCGGCATCATTAATTATTGCTTATTTATCTTGCTCAAAGAAAGCAAACACTTTATTTGTGCTGTAAATAAAATGCCACATAAATCTTTTCAACACTAATGGAACCCCCCCCCCCTTCCATTTTAAAATTGGTGACTGTTGTGTTTAATTAAGATTTTTTATTTTTTACGCTGAATGTCAAAATAGAATGCATGTTCAATGCATTCACGTAAGCGGAAATGTTTACGAAAAAAGAACTGTTAAATCAATAAGCGCCAATGATCTCTCTCTAAAACATTCTTGACCTATACTGAGTTACTATTTCACTTTTTTTTAACCGTGTAATAATACGTTGCAGTGTTTTTTCACATGTTTTATGTTATGTTAAATATAATTTTGTGCAATAATAATGTACAGTGAAAATTGCTTAACACGAAACTGAAAAGATTGAAATATTAATTAGTGTTAAAAAAATTTTATGTTGCAGGAGATTGTTTTTTTTTTAACATACTTTAACAAAATTGAGCTTATTAGTTTGTTTTATTTACATAGAGATGTATACAGTAGAAGCTGTTTTTGCGCGGTTCTTTTTTCATGCGATTTAATTTTTGCGCAATCTTTGTTTTATACGGTATATGAATTTTAACCGCTTTGGCGTCACTGTAATGTTTTCTATCAATGCACCAGTGGTGTAGTGGAAAATTTTAGGGCCCCCTTGCAAAGTCAGGTTTTGCCTTTAATATTTTATAAATTGGGTAAATACGTACTTGATGTTATTCAGGCCATGCGTGCCCCCCCCCACACCAATGAGACAGAGGTTGCGGGAGTGTACGTTACGCCACTGAAATGTGAGCGCGGCCTATTTGGCACCGCTTCTTCACCGTCTTGCCTACCTAAGGGTATGGGTTGAAACAAAGCATCACCAACAACTTCCATAAAAGCTATTATTTTATTACTCTTCAAACACACTTATCAATCACAAGTGAAACCACAAAAGGAGACCCTAGGAGTGTTATATAAAGAGAACAATCTATTCTACGTGAGCAACTCTAAGAAAACATGCCTAAGTGATCAAGACTAAGTGAACAAGCGTAAGTGATCTATTTAGCTAAATCTGATTCAATCTATCTTTAGATCCGTAATCCAATAATTTATTATCTTAGCAATTCCTTCCTTAACTCGCGCTATGATTATGAAATACTCAATGAAAAATTCTAATATTCTCACCTACGTATCACTGCAACAGCTCTTCTGCTCCTTCTGTCTTACATATACAAAACCTAGACTTCATATGTAGTCAAACTAATTTAAATATCAGGATTTCTTCTTGAGAGGCTGTGCATTAACGCAAATGCTGGCCCCAAAGTCTCCCCAAGAGGATTAGTGATTAAGGACGCGTATAGATCCGTCGCAAAAGTACATATATACACTTCAAGACGCTGTGTTCATTTGTTATAAACTGTATCCTGACTCAATGCACGTTCAGTTTCTTTCTCTCAACACGCCTCAGCCCGCACTTGACTGCGAAAGAAACTTTCAATGACAGTGACATTATCAATAATTCGATAGATTATGAACACGGACAAGAACAACAGGATTCTTTGAGAGCGGATAAGATATATGCAGCGGTACAGCTTTCCAATAAATTGTGAAAGCATATTTTAAAAATTGATACCGGTTCCGAAAGGAGTATGAAATTTCCAAAAGAGCTTCGATCATGGATATCTGGTTATCGTGACATTTACAAGCAACTGACCAACAAATCTTCTTCGCAAAAACTTACCTCTTACTTTATGGTGCCAAAAAATAAATCAATTGAAATTATATCTTCAAGTGACGAAAGCGATTTTGAACTTATTCATCACACGAAGATGAGTTTTTTGATTCCAAAGAATAACAGTTAATTATGTATGTGTATTTTGAAAACTTCTCTATGTATACAATGAAAAACTAAATGTTTTAAAAATGTTTCTATATGTAATTTAACTATTTATTTTGTAATTAAAGTACTTTTTCATAAATTTTGAAAATAATTGGAGTAATTTCCAAGTCGATTTTTTTTTTAATGCGGTCTCTTTCCACCGCATAAAAAAATTTTCTGTATTTCCACAAAATTGTTTGTTACACGTAAGAATTTTTGAAAATTTCATAATGTTTTTTGTGCGTTTATTTTTATGCCATCCCTATCTACCGCACAACATGGGCTTTACTGCACATATTTAATAAGAAATGAATAAAACAAACATTCACATGAACTTAAAAGAAATTTGATACGAAATTTTCAAATGTTTAGAAAAACAAAACATTTATTGAATTTTGGAAAAAATATTTTGATTATTTTGCTTTGCAAAATTTGTTTAGAAAAACTCTAAACGTATTGTTCGATATCATCCATCTTATTCATTTTTTTCACTATTGTAATGTATGCCTAAATTACGGCGAATACTTTTTACGACGCAGTGCCGGTTTATCCATTGAGCGCCCATAGATCCGGGGCCCAGAGGAGTCCAGAAGACCACGGATAAGCCGGAATTAACCAGTTTTTCTTATAAATTTCGATCCTCCTGTGCCTAAGGGGCCTGTAGATCTTCTGCACCCAGGGCTCGAAAGAAGCTTAAATCGGCACCGTCGCGATGTTCCTCATTTCGAACGATGTGGGAACAGAAGCTACATTATTCTTTTCATTCTCGGCTTCAAAACCTGTATCAATATTTTTTGAGCTTTAATTTTGTGACAGATCTATACGCGTCCTTCCACTAACCCCTTGGGGAAATTCTTCGGGCCGTCATTTTCAAACAATCTTCTCCGAAAGACAGAAAACGTGATATGCAAATTAAGTTTAATATATATATTCCTAATTCGTGAGTGTGGAGTTAGTGAATTGTAAAATTATTAGAAGTGAAGTAAATTGGCAGGGAAACCTATACGTAAACGAAGTAAGAAGCCAGAAGTTTGGATATTAAGAAAGTGATTAGATTAGCTAGCGGGAAGAGTTAGTCAACTTAAAGTAAATCGAAGACTGCAAGAGTTCAGGTACTGTGATCTTGAATTAAGTCGATGATTAGAAGGTTTAACTAATAGTGCGCTTATTAAATACGTAAGCTCTGTGTAAAGTTATATTAAAGGTAGAGCTGATTGACTGAATATATTCTTCCCTACGCACACACACACAATCTTGCCTCTCTCCTGTTCTTGTGGCCGCGGTAGCCGAGTGGTCTAGGCATCGGATCGTAGCTAGCATGTCATGAGTTTGATCCCAGTACCACTGAAGACCCGCCGTGTAAGGGCGCAATGCACGTAAAATCTGTCGAGAGCTTAAACGTCCTCCCGTTGGTGTGGTAGTTAGGTGAGGGGGTGCCAGCTCAGTTGTCGTCCGCGTCACTTGACCATGGTTCAAAATTACGCGGACCGTCCCCAAAAGCCCTCGTGTAGCTGAACAGTGGACATTAATATTCAGTCACTCACTCAATCTCCCGTTCTTTTACTGATTCGAATCATCTTGTTTAAAAGAGTTGTTTGTGTCCGAGTTGAATATAGTGATAAATATAAAATAATTGGAATTCATCATGTCTTTCTAGAAGGGATATTTTTTCGTGTTAAGCTATTTTCGTTTTGTGTCAAGAGATGCGTGAAAAAACATAGTTTGTAGGGACCGTTGTATTATTTCGTATTAGTTTTCGCGTCAATTTTATATATTTGGGGAAAAAACGAGAAAGCAAATGCCTGATGAAGGTCAATAATTCTATGTAGTAATTCTGTTCTATTCCCAGAAAATTTCATACAAAGCTCTTTTTCTTAGAGCTAAGCATATTTTATAGAGAAAAAGAAGCAAAGCAAGTGTAAGCTGGGTAGGACTTTTTGAAAATTGGCTGTTATAATTAACTTAAATTTTTTTTAGCAAATGAATTAAGCCCTCGGGATATTCTTCAAAGCCTTTGTCATGTAACTGGAAAATACCTTTTAGATAATTAGCTTTGCCATTTATTACGTAACAGACGTTACTAAATGGCTATAGTGTTGAATAAGTAACGTTGTTTTGACATTTATATGTGAATAGTCACAATAGTTTCGCTTGTGATGTATGAATTTTTAAACGGATGTTGTAATTCATCATGCTTTATGTTGAATTTTATTGTGAGTTTTAATTCATTTAAGGAAATTTATAAATATTAATATCAGTTGCAAATTCCAAGACCATTACAGCGTCATTTGGGTGAAAGTAAATAGTAATTATTTACATCAAAATTAAGTATTGATTTTTAAAAAAAAAAAGAAATAAGAATTGCATTTGGAAATTAAGTTCAAAAAATAGCAAAAATTTGGAAATATAAAGTGTAGGATATCATAATTTCGTATTTGCAAACACATAAAAAAATTTGCTTGCTCTTCTGTAAATTTTCATTATTAAGGTAAAATATTTGAAACCCACAAAAATAATTGCTATTCAAACACCTCAATTATTACCTCTATAATTGTAAGTCGACAGTCGCAGGAAAAGAATGAACGTAGTTCCCCTTCCCTCTCCCCATCCCCGGGAAACAGTCTTTTTGCTGTTTAGGGACTTACCGAACGTTATTTAGGTCTGCAATAGATATGTATCACACGTTGCACTAAACGTCACTTGAAAGTTTTTAGTTTATCACTGACGTCTAAGATTTCTTGTGTATTCGCTGACTGTCGCGGCATTATAAATTTTAACTTTTTTTTCCTAAAATTTCCTCTCAAACGTCCTCTCGTTGGTGTGGTGTGGTAGTTGGGAGAGGGAGGTGCCAGCTCAGGTGTCGTCCGCGTCACTTAACCATGGTTCAAAATTACGCGTACCGTCGCCCAAAGCCCTCGTGTTGCTAATCAGTGCGACGTTAATATTTTTTCACTCTCTCACTCCTAAAATTTCCTTATATATGATGGAACAAAATATATTTAGCGTACGTTTTAACCATAATGTGTTTTAACTAACAAATTACTTTAAAAATTTTATTTTTTACATTGTTGTTGAACGATATCGCATATCGTGTTTGTCAATGGTTTTGAAACTGGAAATGAAGCGTTTTGTGAACCACTTGTTTAAACGCCATAACGCGATGGAATGTATTGTTACGTAAACAACTACCTTCCCCCTGGCAATTTCGTAGCTGCAGTAGCCTAATGATCACGGTCACTAACTCGTTGTTCACGAATTCAAGCCCATGTCCTCTGAAGATCCATCATGTGGAAGGGCTGGTGCACGTTAAATCTGTCGAGGCTCGAGCGTCCTCCTGTTGGTGTGTTGTCGTAGTTTAGAGAAGAGGGTGACAGCTGAATTGCCATAATCAGCACTTGCCAATGGTTCAAAATTTCATGACCACGTGTTGCTCTAAAGTTTGATGTTCATAAACTCTCACTCACCTCTCGTGATTTCAGTAACATTGAAATCTTACGAAGAATACTTTTGAGTTTTCTATTGGAAACGAATCTGGGTGGTAGGTTAATTGTATGTGGTGGATGTATAAGCTATAATTGATATTGTTTTAATATTTAATACTATACACTACATTTTCACATCATAACGGCCGTGGTACCCTAGGGTCAAGATCATGGACTCGTCACCGGCGTCTCATGAGTTCGAGCTTAGTGTCGCTGAAGACTCGCCGTGTAGAGGACTTAATGCGTGTTAAATATGTCGAGGCTCAAACGGCCCCCCATCGGGGTGAGGTGGAAGTTATTAGAGGGGGTGCCAGCTCAGGTGGTCGTCCTCGTCACTTGACCATGGTTCAAATCTATGAACGCCGTCACCAAAAGCCCTCATTTAGCTGAATAGGGTGACCTTAATATTCCCTCACATTCACAATATAGCGCTTTTATTTTGAGACGAAACCAGATCATGAGACCGACACCACAGAACTGTTTCATCTTGTGGCGGCACTGTGATGTCCCTCGCCGCTGGTGGAGTGAAGTGAAGATACGAAGATCTTCCTGTACATATATACTTAGATTTTTTTTAACACAACGTTCATTAGACACAAAACATGACCATTGACAAGTAAGTAAAGTTATTTACAAAAAGTCCAAGTACATATACAGGAAGATCTTCGTATCTTCACTTCGCTTCACCAGCGGCGAGGAACATCACAGCGCCGCCACACTTCTCATACTCATAAATCCTACATACATCTTATACATAAAGCATGGGGTTTATTTATTTTGTTTATTGTTCAATAAACCCATTTTCGGAAGACAATAAGGCTGGAAATCCATATTGATTTGAATAACATGCATAAGCCTCAAATATTCGTAAGATTACGAATTCGTTCACTAATCACGATCAAACTCTTACTTGAATCATTGATTACAAGTTAAAATCAGTATTCATAATTGAACAAATAGTTTATAAGATCTAATCCTCCTGATGGAGGAATTTATTTATGCAACGAAAAGAGATTCAACAACCAAATACGAAAAACTAGCAAACCTATATTTCCAGGTCACCAGACTCTTTTTCGAATTTCCATTACTGTAAGTGTGACTGGACAAACAAGCCCACCCACGAAAACTGACCGCATCGTCAGCTTGGAACATTTTAAATGGCGTCAAACATGCATCCTTCGCCATTTAACAACCGTGCGGACCGTGTCCTGAGGTGAGATTCGGTTCACACACGACGCGGGGTTTGTTACTAAATGCCTTATTTCAATAAAATCCGTCTCCAGTTGGCCGGCGATGACCCTTCCATACGAAATGAGACCCGCTGCAAAGAGCCTTTAGGCGTATCTGCTCTCTTCGGACTTTAACATGTAGCAAATACATGAATCATGAGTTTCATAATGCACTACTCAACGCTGGGGGGAATTTCCTCCCCCCTATCAACCTCGCTGTCCCCTAATTTGACTACGAGAGCGCACCGTTCCATCGGGGGTGCATTATTTGGCTCGGCATCGCTGGTTTAAATCGATAGTGGTATCGTTTTCGTGAAAGGTTTGAGCTTGTGAGAGAGTTTCGAGTTATTTTCAAAATGTTTTTATGTTTACTTATTTACGTAGTAGTGTCTTTTTTTAAAATTGTCTTTTCAATAACTGAAATTTATGAAGCTCAGTCGTAAAGGAAAGTTGTAAGTAAATTTATTTTAGTGTGCTTCTAGTTTAGCTTTTGTCAATTATTGTAAAATCCGGTGTATAAGGTGCCTCATACCTTAAGGCTGCAACTTTTAGCTTTTAGATATATTCGCCGCATAAGTGCACCCCCTTTTTCAATTCCTACTATTAGTTCACACTCTCCCTATATATATATAATATATTGTTCAAATTTTCAATCGTTAATAAAATAACTTTTATTCACTCACTCAAGTTTAAGTATAATTTTTTAAACTTGCTCGATATTAGTCTAACACCAAATATAGAAATAAAAATTGCAAGGGAAAATCTTTCTATTTTATCAGCTGATTATGTCATATGTGTATACATATTTGTTATTTGTAATTATATAATAAAAAGTAACTAAAATATAACTTTTCTTTGTTTACTTAAGTAAGAATTGATTTAATTTTTTTTCTTGTATATTTGTTTACAAAAAATTCTGAAATGTACGTGCGCAATGTTCTTATGCTTCGAGGCATTTTTCTAAACTTGAGAAAAATCTAGAAATGTGATTTCTTTTAAAGAAGCAGTATTTCGATACTTGTAGGTCTAATTTCCTTTCCTACGCTCATTTTTTTTTAAAGCTCTTACTTTTATATCCGGCGCATAACGTGTACCCGTAAATTTATATCGTATATTTCGTGTTAAGTGTCCGGTATACTACCGATTTTACGGTATATTGTCCTTTGAACTAAACACTTGGCTGAGAGTACATAAATTGTTTTTTTTTATCCATGGCAATATTTATGGCTGCCATACAGATCACTTGGTGTAGCTATTGTGTGTAAATGTAACTATAATAAAGTTACTGTTAAACGCTGTACACCAAGAGTTATGGACAATTAAAATTTCCCCCCGAAAATATTGTTTAGTTAAATTTATATGCAAAATAGAAATGGTCATGGTAGCCCGTTGGCTATGGATTCGTTTGCGTAGTCAACATGTTCTAGTTGATCCTTGCATTCTTGTTCAAATATAAATTGTGACACGTCATGTTTGAATATTGAGGGGCCAGTTAAGGTGCCATCCTCGTCATTTGTCCGTGGTTTAAAGTGACGAACTCTATCACCCTCCTAGCACTAGTATCCCTCGTGTAGTATTAAGCAATCAATCAATTAAACAATCAGTCTGTGATATGCCATTTTGTGCAAGATCCTTAGTGTAGGACTTGCTTTCCTCCCGTTTAATGTGTCGTTGATTGTACCCAATCAAACAAAAGAAACTCAAAAAGAATAATGAAAAAAGATAGTAAACTGAAGAGATTTTTTTATCTATAATTTAATCGCAGCATCAACAATTGGTGTTTAAAAATCATGACTTTTAATTTTCTTCATTTTGTAGCACATTTTTTTCCCAAAATTAAATTGTGGCGAGAATTATGATCCATTAATGAATACTCTAATTAAATTACTTTTTATAACCTTTTAACAAATATTATTACAAACCCATTCATATTTAAATTACCTTAAGAGAGTAAACAGCTCGTAAATGAATTTGCAATCATTTTTCCAATTTGAATATAATTCATCAGTATATTGTTATTGAACGTCTAATTTGAATTTAAAATTAGATTGTTACCATTCGAACGTTTTTGTACTGGCAAGGAGAGGGAAAGTGAAGCTGCATGCATTCGTACCTAAGAGCTTTACTTTTGTTTGAAGTATTAATAAAGAGGAAATATTTGAGAGTTTGTGTTTCGTTGGTTGTCTGGTTGATACGAAAAATAACATTTTGAAACAAATAACTAGATTTCGTTTGATATGTATCAGAATAGTCATGTGCTTGTCTTCAAGAAAAGTAACCATTTAATTGTTCAATAATTGTTAGTAGGAAAAATTTTATTTCAAGGAAAAATATTTTTGATTTTAAAATTTAAAAACGTAAGCAATAAATATTAGACGTAATATGATACAGTGAATATTAGATGGAAATATTTAATTTCCTTCTTACGTATAATTATGTTTTCTTATTTTATATTTTACAATTTATATTTAATTTTACCGTGTGCTAAAATTTCTTAACCCTTTTTTACCACTGATCTGTAGACCTTCCATCAATGATTTGTGTAAGTGGAATGTACTATAATTTTTTTTTGTAGTACAATAACCGAAAACAGATGATTTAATTTACTTTTCATTACATAATTTAAGTTACTTCACAAAAAATAAATATTCAGAGAGACAACTAATTCTCATAACTAAGGGGAAAAGAGTAATAGTAGCTGCTCGTGACGACATGCTGACAGAAGAAAATAATTAATAAGGAATAAGACTATCGCAACTTACTCACTTTAAGATAGCTTTACTGTAGTGTTTTTCAAACTTTCAGCATTTGTGACCCAATTTTGAATCATAATTTTATAATTTCACCCCCCCCCCTCCTTTATAATATCAATGTATTGAATGCAATTATAAAGTACTTTTGACGCACTAGAGCTATAATGCGACTTTAATTATAACCCGTACAAATGATAAATTTAAGTATTAAACTGTATATGTTACTTAAAATTATCTATTACTTAAAAGTAAGTTACATTTAAGTAATAGAATTAGCATTATGTATGTATTACTTTTCCTTTCTAATTTTTAAACTGGAGAAGATTTTAAAATAATTTTTAATTCAATCAAATATTTCTCCAATCCCTTATTTCTTTTGTCTAATCGTCCGTTTCCAGCAATCCTACTTCTGTGAAACTGGATTTTTTTTTTGCAGTGGTTACTTTGAAGACAAAATAAAGATCTCGGCTAAATATAACAAAAGACCTTATAGTATCAATATATAATATTAAATATTCCTTTGAAAAACTGCTCTACAACACAAGCCCATGGTATTAACTAGTTAATAGTAAACTAGTTCTTAATTTAGTATTGATAAATTATCAAATACATTAAACAGTACTGATACATTTATAAGTATATTGTTTATATGAGTGTAAATGTGTGTATGTTTTTATGTCAGAATTTATTCCGTTTTGCTTCCTTTCAGTAAATTAACACTTTCTTAAACCTTTTATTTTCGATTTTCCGATATGCTCGCGTCCCCCACGTAGATTTATCACACCCTCTTAGGGGGCACGCCCCACGGTTCGGAAAACACTGCTTTGCTGTATTAAAACGAATATTTTCTCTTCTATTCAAATCGCACTGTATTAAAATAAAATGATTGATCATTTGATCAAATGATCATTAAATCAAATGAAAAACAATTTTTTCTGCATATTGCGAAACTACTCCACGTTCCCTTGTTACCCCCATAATAGGAAAAATAGTACTGAATACAATAGATAGTTAACGAATTGGTCAACTAAAAAAAACAGCAAAAACTAACATCCAGAATAAAATACATGATTAATTTTCCATGGCTTCCCGTGAAACAATGCAAGTTTCTTTCTGCCGGGTATTGCATGACTTCATTCAAATGAATCCTCACGACCATTCTTCGTTGACGATGCGTGTGTCTTTTGCAGACCATTCGTCTGAGACGACATCAGGAGATAACCACTATCGATCATTTCATAGAGATTGCATCTTTCTGCGGATAACACACGATTGTGTATTTTATTCGGGTAGGGTATTTTATTCGTCCCCCGGAGGGTTCAGATACAAGAAAATGATTTGCTTTATGTATTAGTATTTTATAGTTTGCACATATGTTAAGACAGAAATTAGTTTATTTTAATTTCAAATAAATGTGTTGTGATTTTAAAACGAAATGAAATTAGATATATATTTTGAAAATATGAAAAACTGCTTAATTCCAGTGCAGTAGGGGGCCGCGGTAAGCCTATTGTTGGGTAACATTATAAATGGCTCAGCGTGTCTTGAGTTCGGGCCAAAATGCCGCTGAGCCACCAATGGTAGAGGAGCTATGCACGTTAAACAAATCTGTCAGGAAGCAAACATCCCTCCCGTTGGTGTGGTAGCGTTGCAGAGGTGTGCCCAGCTCGGTGTCGCCTCGTCATTCGACCATGGTATATTGAGATCCGTCATGAAGCCCTCGGTAGCTGAACAGTGACATTTTCCTCGTCAATCCAGTGCGGTAGTCTAAATTCCAGTTCATCAAAATCGCGTGGTACGGCCTTAGTGATGGTCACGGTCTCGGACACTGAATACCAATCGTATCTAAAGGATAGATGCGCACTAAATCACGATGGAGTGTATTTAGTGTGGCAATTAACATGAATGTTCTTGATGGCGTGCTGTCGCTATCGTCCTCAGTTATTGATCTAAACTCAAGTATATAAGTTCGTAAAGACCCTCGATGTTGCTAGAAAGTACTCGCTTCCATTCCCTAAGACACGTGGATAACGCAAATCACCACAAATAATGGACAGGAATAAAAACCTTGTGTATCTAAAGAAACTCATTTTCCTTTTCTGAATGTCTAATGCAAGCACAACTATCTCTTTCGGAAGAACATTTGATAGTTTAATCAAACAACAAAACCAGTGGCGCACATAAGGGGGGGAGGGTTCGCCGCGTCTGGACCCCCTAAAGCCCTTGATATATTTTATTTATTATAATTATATGTATATAGTACGTAACATTTAATTATTTGCTTTTAATAAATTTTATTAATAATGCTAATTATTTATTCAAAAGTTAATTTTTTACTATTTGTTTGTGAAAATCGTCGATATCAAAAGCATACGTTGGGAGGCGTATTGGAGCATCTTCAAAGGAATAGAGATTTCCATCCTGGAACTCTCCTCCCCTCTTGAAAATCCTTTGTGATTTCACTGAGCAAAACTAAAGTGAACAACATGGCAAAGACTTAAACATACGACAGCGCATCATTATTTCATACGTTAGGAAATTAAGCCTAAAATTTTTCGTTGATGTAGTGGGGAAGTTATGATGTATCCTCTGGTATATTGCCAATTTCACCGTGGCTCGTATATACAGATTCATCGTCAATATTTACAACTGCATCTTTTGTATAATTCTAAGAAATCTAGCGCTATAGGTTTCCCTTACATAGTCTGATTGTGATACTAAAGTGGGTTTGAATATTTTGCCCTCATGATGCTTGTTGATGACGCATGATTCGATGCCCTGGTTTAAGGCAGTCACATAGCCGACATATGTCCGTTAATCTGCTGAAGTTGTCACGTTGGCGTGGGGCATTATCTTTAATATTATCAATTAAGTCTTTTATTACTATCTAGATGGTTCTGTATTGTCCATAGAATGCCTCTGATATTATATTCTATTTCTCAACCTTCTCCTTGTCATTCCATTATTTCCTTTTCTATCATTCACAAAATTGTGCTTAAATGATAGATGCGCTTTTCAAATTAGTACTCTTAAGCACAAACATTAGGAGGTTTGAATTGCTAACTGTTCCTCAATATAACAACCAACCAACCTTTTAAAATATAGATGACAACTCATCCATTTTTATTAAAAGGAGTGTTTCTCTTTTTTGGAAGATTCGCGAACAGAAGTTATTGATTCTACTTTTCACGCCATTAAAACTATGGCTTTGAATAAAATGTCCGTTCTTCATATTGGATGCATGTTTTTAGAACAGATCATACAAAATTTTAAACTTCCAGACCAAAAGGGTATTGTCCAAAGCATTTTACGAAATTTCGAACTGGAAAAACCTCCAATTTCCTGCCATGCTGCCGTCATGTGTTATTTATATTGTTAAACTTTTAAAGCGTCGTTTTTCACTGAAAACCATGTCAATTTTAATAATTCATGTGAATATCTTGTGCAATATAAACAAATGTTCAATATCTTTTATTTATACATATTATATCTTAAATAATGCTGTCTCGTGTATAGCACTAGCGAAAAATGGAAACTATTCTAGAAATGCTAAGCCGATATAATTCCTCACAACCTATTCCCCAAACGTTTCGAAGTATGCTGATCTCAGAATTCTCAGTACCTCCCCTACCCGAAAACACTTCTCTTTCCGTCGCATCCAGAGTGCACTTTAGGAAAAACAATACTAGGTGGGCAGAACAAGAATAGTGGGATCCTTGGCACGCTTGTTCGGGTAGGAAACAGCCCCACCCAATGCTGTCTCTGCCATCAATGGGGCAGTCCGCCAGTAATTGGCACACTTCATTTGGGAGTCCAGGGGCCATCATGGGTATCTCTAATGGGGAGACGTTTCTCTGCCACCTGAATAGTAGTTTCGTTTATTATTTTCCTCCAGTGTACTGCAGTAAGCGATGGGACTTGACATGCATATTCAATTGCTTTTTATGGAGTTAAAAAAGGGAAATGCTGTTGCATGGCTTTCTGGCACTCAGGTTGCATCCATGTTATCTTTTAGGGGGCTCTTGCAAAATACTCGTGGAAGTTTGGAATGTTGTTCTGTTGTGGAAGAACAGTAAAAATTCAGAGGGAGCTAAAGAAAAAGAGTGTTTGATTCACCACCCCTTACCATTCTTTTTTTTACAATGAAGAAAATCGTGAAATGATTTGAGATTTGGAGACTCGGTGAAGAAATGAATGCTATATGAAACTGATTCTATCTTATGTATTTTTCTGTAAAGACTAATCAAATGTTTTATACTGTAAATCGACCATAGAGAGTGTGAAAGATCAAGTTATTTTACTACACATGCAATTCTTTCTCCATAACCAGTTTTACATTCCGAAATCTTCATTTTCTTCACTAAATGCCAGGTAACAACAGCAAATAATTTCGTTCCAGTTTTCTTTCGAGTTCAGTAAAAATATATAGCCAATAACGTGGTCAAGGTAATGGACTCGTAGCTGGCTTGTCTATGAGTTCGAGGTAGAATTCTCGAACCCACCGTTTGGTGCTGTGCACGATAAATCGTCACAAATTCAAATATCTCTCGTTGATGTATTGTGTGGTAGTTAGGAAGGGGTTCAAAGCAGTGTTGTCCTCGTCACTTGACCATGGTCAAATTAAAGATCGTTGCCAAAACTCACGTGTAGCTGAACAGTGCGACGTTAATATTCTCACTCACTAAAAAGAAATATATCAGAATTCAGTCCCGGGTTTCGTTGAGCCAAAAATAACGGTTTTCGGTTCATTTCCAAATGAATAATTTTATGCATATTCTTATTTGTAGTCTATCGTAAGCAAAAAAATGTAATTCTAGAAAATTTAAGATTAAATGTAACTGATACTGAAACAGAAAACCTAAAGTGAACATAAGAAACAGAATTAGAAGAAAGTATATATGTAATGATAAATATTTGGTTGATGTTAAATTAGGAAATATTGATAAGTTGGTTACAGTAATAAAATGACAAAATATATCAAACCAAAAAAAACGATACTTTTTTTCGGTTCAGCTCCGGTTTTCGTTCCTGCCAAATAACGGGTTTTTCCAGTTTTCGGTTCAATTCCGGTTTGAAGCCCTGCTGAATACCAATATTATTCGATTGTCTTCTGATTATTTTTTGTTGATGAGATCTCTTCACTATATTTACAAAACATTGTTTGCTTGTTTCTGATCCAGTTCCTGAATATTCTGAATTTACATGACTAACTAATCAAATGAATTTTTTTCCTAACGCATTTATCACAAATCGTAACCTAACATTTTATCATTTCTGCTTAAAAAATTATGTTTACCATTCAAATAAGTAAGTCATAGAAATTGCTAATAGTTTTGCTAATATGTAAACATCGAAACTACGAGTGTTATTGCTGATCATATTTAGAATGATGGTATAAAAAAGTTATATTTGTACTAAGTATAGTGTTATTTCTTTTATGAACCTGTAGAAATTAATATGTAGTTGTAGATCTGAAACCGTGACATAAATATTATTAGTAATCTATTTCAGAATTCTCTAATCATTTTTCACATGCAATATCCTTTTTTTAAAAATATGTAGTATAACACTTTTTTCTTAACTAATAGTACGAACTAATAGTAGGGATTGAAAAATAGAGCTGAGGCCAGTTTGATTAAACAAAACGTTGCTTTAACATTAAAGTTGAAATTTAATATTTAGCTAGGGAGGAGATATTCTATATTTATTAAAATAAATTCAAAAGGTAAAAAGTAAAATATTTTAAATGTTGACTAAATACACATTTTACCTTGTATGCAAAAGCCCCTTTTGTTTAGATAAAAAAAAAATTTTTTCGGTTCCTGAATTACGTATGGCATTCTACTAAAATTTAGTTTGCTCCATGACGGTCACATGAGCAAAGCAATCACGTGCTCTCCATTAAATTAAAACTGGAATTGTGGTCTTGAACTTGCTGTTATACTTGTGAAATTTAGATAAAATTTCAAGTCTGATAATTTGGTAAATGTTAATGTATTAGAATTCCAAAAATATGTAATAATTCACGATAATTTTGTCTTCGAGCTCTGAACCTTCCTGGACTTCGCGTTAATTAACTGTTAGTTTGTTCGCCTGACGGAAGTTAATTGCAACTTTAACACTTCAAAATTATGAGGTCAACGTTCCTTGATTAGTGATTTCGTAAGTCACTTCGTACCATAGCTGTCCACCAATTAGAGAAGCTTTTCATGGAAGTCATGATTTTTTCAACTTCCAGTTGTATAAAAACCTCCTTTTCATGGAAAGTTTACCCCCTCCCCTTTCTTCCTGCTTGTAGTCGTATTATTGCTACGCTAAGTGTTCTGTCCCGTTTTTGTTGTGTATATGTCTGCTATTTATGTGATATGTTCTACAAAAAAAATATGAATCAAAAGTAATAAGTCTCCCCACCATCATGTCGTTAAAACGACTTTCCACATCGCATCAAATTCATCAGCAGTGGATTCCCGCCCACTTAGATCTAGAGAGAAATGAGATCGGGGACACTTTGACCAAGGCTGGCGCTTGGTCAAGCCCCAGAGCCGTCAGCACCCCTCACCTTTTTGGAGATTTTCTCAAAAATTAAACACCAGAATAAGACCGCTTGGATTGAGAGATTCACCCAGAGCACTATTGGTATCAGTGTTCTCGTCCAGGAGGCTCCCTGGCTCACGGTTTTAATAGCCAGGGACAAAACTATTCCAGCCCGCTTTCGAAGTGGTCACCTTAAATCAATGACATTTTCTGAAGGATCCAAGAGCTTTGAAATTTGTACCAACTGTTCTTCTGAACCGGGCCTCGCCTGCTCACATCCTCGAATGCCTTGGGCTCCCCAAGCAGGATTTATCTGACGATCTTTTGCTGGTGTTGGATTTTTTTTAAGAGTGTGTGAGGTCATGGATCTGGTCTAGCACTGCTGGTCAATGGGGGTAGGCAACAACATCAACACCATGTCAATGCACCTACAACTACAATATAATAAATGACAGAGAAATCATACCACTCACCACGATAGTACATATATTTACATGAATTTATGAACTGATTTGCTGGTCACGTGTGATTGCAGTCATGTGGCTGCGATGACACATCAATTTACTTCATTGTATCTGAGACCTAAAGTTAGCGTACAGGCATCTCATGGTTTTCGCTATAATTGCTATATAACACGTGGGTATTTAAATTTTCCGAAATTATTATTTTCATTAACTATATATTTGGATAGTTACACAAAATTAACTAGGCGGTACCCGGACGTCACGCTTGCGGGAGGGTTCGAGGCAGAAGCAAACATGATCTTAGAGTAACTAATTTTATTTAACTTTCAACACTTTTTACGAGAGAGAGAAGTTGTGACTTAAAAACTTAAGATTTCTTATTGCTCCTAAAGTTAACTCGAAATCAAATAACGAATTTATCTAAACTACTTATTTTGATCAAAGCTCCTTGAATGATTCCTCTTGAAGTCTGATATGGTCAGCTTCAAGTTTGATTACTTAATCACTTACTGACGATTTATCCGTCAAATATACATCTTAAAAAGTACAACCACCAGTCGCTATCAACTAACTCTTGGAAAACAGCTCTTCAATACCATTCTCTCCATTATCTAGTATACTCAATGACAGGAACTTAAATAGCAGTTTCATTTGGATAAACAAGTCATCTCTACGGAAAGCTGTTTTTAAACTAAAAATCACAATTTAAGAATATGGTCCCGAAGAAGATTAGTACACCTTAATAGAACCTGTTAAAAGTTGTATTAATTAATTTGAGGGATTATATAATTCAAAAATTTATGTATGTGGGTGGTTTTTTTTAAATGCAATCAATAGGTCATTTACGATACCATTTTTCTAGCAGAACTGTAAAGTTATTTGATAGTATACGATCTCGTGCATAATTACTCGGTTCGGTTACCAATTTAATATTCACCTGCTTCGTGTTTGTGCACTTTTTCTTTCACACAAACTCCTCCCTCCTCCAAAAAAAGGGAGAAAGGTCGTGTAATATGTTCATAAGTGACGAGTTGGTTTTACATGCCTCCAGCCAACTGTAAACAAGTCAAGAGAACTTTCTTGTTTTTCTCCCTTTATTCTTTAATTACCCGTAATTGGTATATGAAGGCGTGTGTCAAGATCCTTCCTCTGCTCTGGTCCCCATCTTGGAGTTCTTTCGACCATCTTTAGGTAAAATAACTCCAAAACCAACAAACCTACCATTTATTTACGGCATTTTTTCTTCTCTTATTTGATATTTTATTTCCTCTCTGTGTATTTATGAGAGCTTTCCCACTGCTCGTCTCGCAGCTCGGATTTTAGCGCATAATTATCGAGTATCGCCAAAGCAAAAAGGTTTCATTAGTCTGTCAAGAAAGAATGGTGTGTTATTAAATGCGGTTTTCCCCGATGACAATGCGTCCGATTTATTATAACTGAGGGTTTCTAAAAGCTGATGCGAGAGAAATCAATAACATACAATTGGATGGTTTCTGAATTTTTCTTGCATATCTATTCTTGTGTGTTTTGTTTGGCTTCTGTTTTTGTTTCCAAAAAATGAAAAGCACAGATGGAAATTCATTCAAAAGAAAACTCGGGAATCATGATACAGAAACTTCTAATTTTTAGTAAATCATCAGGAAATTTGGTATGAATTGTCTTTCGTATGGGCTTATTAGAATGCACATTTTGCGTAATGTTTTGATAAGAACTGAATACATATATTTTTGAATTTTTCTTTTGACCCACACCACCAAAGATGGAATGCATTTCTCATTGACCAGTTAAAACGTGCAACTATGTGTGTCACAGAAATCAACCGAGGGGTCAAGATTTCGGATCGTGGCTGGCATGTCACGAGTTCGAGCCCAGTACCATTAAAGACTAGCCGTGTAGGGAAGCGATGCACGTTAAATCTATCGAGAGCTCAAACGTCCACCCATTGGTATGGTGTGGTTGTTAGGAGAGGGAGTGGCCAGCTCAGGTGTCATCCTTGACACTTGACCATGGTTCAAAATTACGAGGTCCGTCGCCAGAAGTCCTCGTGTATATATATAGCTGAACAGAACGACGTTAATATTCACTCACAGATATCAAGCGATGTCGAGTATATTTGTCAATCACAGAATAAGTGTCATTGTTAAAATATTGGATAAAAAAATATGGGTTTTTACAATATAAAATTGCCAGTTTTATTAATAATGGTCATATATTTGGTTAACAAAAACATATACTTTACTTGCATATAACTCGAAAAACGCGAGAAAAATTAAATACATATAAAGGTAAGAATTTAAATTCCTCTTGTGGAACTTTCCAGAGGAACACCTAACCACACGTTGATTTATTTTCTTCTTGGATGACAAAATATTTTCTACCTATCTTGACACGAAGGAAGTTTTGTAGTAGTGCTGTAGGTTGGATCACATGATCAGTCCCGTTACGGGAGGAAATATTCTCGACTCCCACCCCCAATAAAATAACTATTCTTTAGGCTGCCCTACATTAGGTCAATGCTCTAATACCAGCTTATGGTTCTAACATCAAAATTGATATTTACATAACTAAGTAGCTAGGTAACTTCGGACCAGCAACTACCAATAGGCTCGGCGCCTGGTCAGCGTCATGCATTTGTCACATGACTGCCATATCTAAAAGAAATCTATTATAAATAAAACTTACCGACTTTTTTTTTACCCTTTGTAGGCTAACATTTAAGAAACATTGTTATCGTACATAAATTCGTTGTGTGAATGTATATGGCTGTTTCAGTCGGTGCATATGGGGGACACACGAGTTCATCTTAAATTTTTCATATATATATATATATCATAAGTGGCGAACCTTTCTGGATCAACGTGCATTTTTTCCTAATAAATGTTAAAGAAATGGTTTTTTTAGAAATGTTAGACGGTGCCATCAAATAATTTTTGTGATTTTTGAGAAAATACTAAAACTAAATACTAACGCAAGTCACGACTCTATTTTGTGGGGAAAATACATTTTGCACTGTAGGGGATTAAATTTATACGTGTAATTCAAATTATAAAGTATCAGTGTGATTTCTGTTGTTGCAGATTAGTTGAAAAATAATTTATATTAGGATAGTAAGATGTGACTTTTAGCGGAATGCATGCTGAAGTGGAGGCATCTGCCAAGCAGTTTCTAAGCGAGTTTTTAAAGCTTTTCATCTCTGAAAAGGACTCTAAAGCATAAATAGATGAAAATATGATTAAAAAAGCGTAAGCCGTCTGCTTAAAAAGTTAAATATGCCTGGAACCGTTTTACAGACTATGCTCTACATACAATTATTCCAGAACATAAAACGCACACCGCTTTGTCGCCTTTACAAATCATGCTAGTTTTCTTGGACCTGTTACACTTACTATCTTGCACTTATTTTTTTTTCTGAACTAGCCTTCTTAAACAACGGTTAAAAATTGTACAGATAACACAAATAAACTTTATAATACTGTTGTGTCAATGAAATTGACTATGCTATGCGTAGACAAACTTCGCCTCATTTGCAATTGCAGTTCACTACATAACTAAGACAATACCATAACAAACGAGTAAGCTTCCTGCTACACCGCGACCAATCACTCCTTTGATCGTAATACTTCATAGTGAACTTTGTTATTTTGAAACAGAATGCAAACCGTTTTAATTTGTGGAGTGCCCAAATTATTGTGTCGCGTTCCATTGGTTTGCCATCCCTGATATTTGTTTTACACCAGCCTGGCCTCAAAATACTCTAAACATTTTCTTAAATTTCAAAATGTTTAGTTTTTCTCAAATATTACGATTCAAGTAGCCGATGGTCATTATTTTTTCCGCATGACGAATATACTCGTGATGAGTACATTCGTCTTTGATTCGTGACGAGTATATTCGAGGATTTGGTCTCGCGACATCATGCGACTTCTCCATTACGAGTACACTATTAAATGGTTAAGAACCCTTGGCTTATACATTTCAAGTTCATATGTGGAACATAGCTAGCTTGTTTTAAAACATTTGGTTTTGACATTTTAAAATTGGTTCTGAAAGCATACGGATAGCTTTTCTCCACTTTAAAAACTGCAGACTTTTTTTATTGAATTTAGATATAACTGCACACATAATGGAAGGCGGATCATTAGGCTGACGGAAAAGACCACCCATGCGAGAATGTATTACACAATTTCCTTTGCAGAAAAGTTATCCAATAAAGCGAAGTGATAACTTTCCCATTCCTAGTTTCCCAGCAGCCTTCCTCACAGGATATATCCATCCATGCTTCCGTTCTTATCCTCAGGAACATCTGGACAGAAAAATCCATTAGTTTAACAAGTGATATTCGAAGATCTAAATTCATCTAGTGAATCATCCTTTAAAAAATATCAGATACGGGCAAGAGATCCCCCCGTGTCTTTCCTTGCTCCCTCCCCACCCACCCAATTCTGTTTTGGCATCGTTCTACAATCTGTTTTTAATCATCAATATGCATTCATCTTTTTTTTTTTGTAGCTGCATCTTCATATTCCCGCTTTAGTAATATCGCATTTTCATCTTTAGAACCATCAGTCAATAGATGATGAGGGTAGATCACTTTATTATATCCGATATGGAAAAGCAGAGACTTTTTCCCTTCCTTTTAGGGTTCAGGGTTCGATTTACGAATGGTTGTTTTCCAACTCGTACGGTTGGCAGTTATTAGTGATTTATTGTAACCTTAATGAATTTCTTCTGCATGTTCAGCTATCTTCCGAGGAGTTGAGAATGGAAAGAAATATACTATTCTAAGCAATCAAATACTCTACATAAATTTTCAAAATATTTGTATTCGAATTATACACGACACTTTTATCTTTATGTAATTACCTGTTACTTTTTGGATTGTAAATTATTTTGAGATTCAAACTAAATTAATATCTCCAATGTAATTTTTAATATTTTTTTGCATTCACAGCTTTTTTATAAATGATTAATGAATTATTTTATACTCTCGCGTGATTTTTTAAAAGTGCCAATTATAACAATATAATCCGAAAAATGTTTTTAAAAAAAACGAATTTTTGCCAGAGTTTTCTTTAAATGTAATCTTTGAAATTCTTTTCATTTATCGATAAAATGCAAATAAAATTTCTCCATCAGGAAATAGTACAAAACGTTATTCTTTTTAATAGAAATTTGGTAATAAGTATAATTACTAAATAATTAAAATCAAGTAATGGAATATTTGCTGGAAAGAATGTCTTATAAAATGTCCACATTTTAGTTTCACCTTGTGATATAAAAACATACAAAAAGTTAATAGTCCCTTAACTTGTGAACCACTTAAGGTATCCGAACACGTTCGGAATACTTTTTAACAAAATAGCATACTAAAACGTTATAAATGCTCTTTTAGGACTCAATACCAATAATTATTACTATTTAATTCTCAAAATTTAAAATAAATTACCTGAATTTTACAAAAATCACAATTATAAGTGAAATTTTAGCAATAATTTCGAAAAACTTCAAAGCAGTTAGAGAAAAAGGTATTGAACATTTATTAGAAAAAGTATTACGAAAACAAGCTAGATACAGTTATCTAGAAAATGTACTAAAATTTTAATTTTTTAATAAAATTTGAAAATTTTAGAGCTGATTGAGTAAACATAAGAAATGTTACATTTTTTGAGACCATTATTTAAATAACAAGCCATAACTCAAAATGTATTCATTCAATTAGAAATATTTTAGTACATTCTCTAGAAAATAACGTAAATAACAGGTTCAAAAAGTTTTATAGAAATACATTCGTAATATTTTGAGTTATCAGACTCGGCATGATAGATTTTGAGCCATTTAAATGCCCACTTCTGGTGGATCAAAAAAAAACCCACTTCCGGTTTTTCTAACTTTATAAAATTGATTGTAACTTGGCCTCTAGGTAGTGTAGAAACAAAACAAAGTGTTTCGTAAAGTCAAAAGATAGCTCTATTCAATAAAATAATAGACAAAAATATCTGTCTTGACTGAATTTGGTCATTTTCAACGTGTTCGGATACCTTAATCCGAAAAGGCCATTCGAGGCTACAAAGTTAACTGTCCCATTGATGACCGTATTAAAAGTATCGACATAGTCAAGGATTTCTTTAGACTTATTGACGCTATGGGAATCTCTGGGCCTTCTCTACTCAAAAGAAGGCCTCACCTATGACCCTTATAAGTAAGCAGTACATAGCATACGTTGTCAAATATTCGTACAAAAAATAACCCCAAAACAAATAAATGTGCCTGATTTAGTCTCACAAACAGGCTCAACCTAAGGCCGCCTTTTGACTGAATGAGTAATGAGGATGTATGGTAGTAAGCTAAGCCTACACGTGGACGAGGTTCATCACAAGTAGCTAGTTGACACATCATCCAAAGTTCCCTACTTTTCGGAGAATATTACCGGAAATAATGATCGTTGAAATTTTTCGAATTATAATGTTATTGAGGCTGAGACGAGACCTAAACGAGGCCCAAATTTGAGCCGAGGGCCTGTACCCAGGGCCAGTTTGCCCATGCCTTATGACGTCCCTGCTTAAAATCCTCCGTGTAGAGACTGCTTCAGGTTAAATTTGTCGAAGGTCAAAGCCTCCATGTTAGCGTCAGATGGAAATTTGAAAAATGTTTACCGACTCTAAGCCATTAAAAATTACGGAGTCTATGACCAACAACCTTTGTGTATTACATCTAATATAATAAACGAGCAATCAATTATTAGTTACAAATTTTTAAAAATGTGAGTTTAATAACTATTTTATCTTAAAATTTATAGTGAAATGTTTTAAAAGAAATTCCAGTTTTATTTTATTAGATCAAACTATTTTTTTTACTATTATTATATTTAAATTTTTTTCTCGTATTAAGTAATATAAATAAGTGTTTATATATATTTTTATTTTTCTAGCACCATGATAAGTTGTTTTAGTATTGTAAAATATATGTTCAACATCGATCATTCTCAACATCGTATTTTCAACTACAAGCTTTTAATTAAAAATAAATCTGAAAGACTTTTGGGGAATTTTTTTAAAAAAAATTTTATTGTGCCAGTATCAATTTACTTTCCCTTTCCCCCTGTCTTTTTTGCTGAGTTTACCATGAAATCTCATTATACAAATTTGGAAACAAAATAATTCAAAAAAATTATATCGGCATTTATCTGTAATTCATGATCCAATCAAATGAGGATGCGGATAAAATGGAACATATTTAACATGCCTCCCCAATTACCTCGTCAATTATAAAAGAGGAATAGCCCATTAATATCCGACATTACAAGTATTACCGTCCACAACCCCTCACTCAAAGCAGTAAAAAAAAGAAACAAAAAATGCTAATTTTTTGGTGCATATGCATAGAATTGATTAAGCATTTTTCATCTAACCCCCTCTCCCTAAAAAATAGATGAAAAATGTGCATTTGATCCATAGAGAAGGGAAACAGATTACGAGATGATGAATTGTGTGTGTGTAACCTTACTTTCTTTTTTCCTACCCCCTTATATTTCACTTACTTATAGTAGGAACGTGCAGCCGTCATCTGCTCCATGTGGTGTAGTCATTCCCTCATTATCAGGGACGGGGGGGGGGGAACTACACTGGGAGGGTCGCTAGAATTCGTGATTTATCGCATTTCCATAGCCAATTTCCTCGTGCACAGCACATGAAATTACATTTTTTTTCATGTGGGTGTGTGATTATGAGGGTTAATTCCATGTTGCGTGCAGCTGGGGTAAAGGTGGTTTGGGGATTAAGACGTATTAACGTGCAGTAAGCGCATAAAACTTCGTTAGGGTCACCCCAAGAAGCACATTACGATTAAATACATATTAGCGAATTTTTTCTATGTAATATTATTGTAATTGGCCGTGTTAACTGATGAACTCTTTGTGTGGTGTGTAATAGAGATTACATTAAGATTTATGAGATTTCTGCGCTGTTATGAACTCCTGTAAGAAATCGAAATAGATTCGGAATTCTTCATTATTTTTACACAAAAAAGGTTTTTTATACATTAGAATGTATGGTGGATATAATAAAAGAGCAACTTCTCAACATGTTTTAATCTTGTTAGGGTGTTGATATGTTCTTGTTATTATTTTAAATTAGTTTGGAATTATGATTAAAAGGAAGATTTCTCAGCGAAAATTCAATTGTTATTTTTTGTATAAAGAAGGAAAAAAATGCATCTAATAACTCATTTTGAGGATGAAATTGCCATAAAAAATTATGATTGATTTCAAATTGTATTGGTCTTCACCTTATTTATAAGGAGATTACAAATGAAATATACATTTTTGTTATCATGATTTACTGCATAAATTATACTTTCTAATGCTTGTCGGTTCCTGCTTCCCTCTAACCCCCCTTGTCTACTCTGAGACATAGCTAGATGTGTGGAAAGAACTGAATAATCAGTCGACATAATTCACTCTAATTATTTTGACTCAAAATATCAAGCAAGAACAATAATAACCCAATTAAGAATTTTGATCAGTATGCAGAGTGCAAAGGTGAGACCTGTTAGCTTGGGGATAATATTACGGACCCTCAACTGATTCCACGATAACCTATTCAAGCTCAATTTCAACTCGCCAAGCTCTAATAAGTTATTCTTTAACTTCTAACTAATCAAGGTTCACGATACTCTTGGGAAGTCCTACTTTTGAGGCCTTGAACGGTAGTCTTTAACTGGATTCGATCACCTCCGAGTGATCCTCTTTTGGAATTCTTCAATTGAGATTTTTCTAAACTTAGATTTGCACTCAATAAATTCACGTCCTCCACTCACCAACTAACTCTCAAAACTCGCGAATACAGAATTTATATAATATACTTAATTTTCATAATCACGTTTTCTTCCTTCGGTGAAGATTGGTTGGCAAAAATATTGCCCCAGAAAAGTCCCCAAGGGGTTAGTCATAGACGCGCATAGATCCGTCATAACTTTTTATAAAACATATTATACAGAACACATCTTTAGTACTGAGACGGTCTCCATCAAAAGACCGATTTCTTTTAAGGGAATTAATAACTTCCCAACGGTCACCTAATTTCGCGTGGGAAAGTAGCTTAGATACCGACGCTTAGGTTCCAGCGCGAGTCAACTTTTCACCTCTTATCCAGCCTGCAAAGAAATGACCGGCACTGCTTCCACTCCAATTTCTAGCTTCAAAGTCCACCGCACGAGGGGTGACAAGGACCAATCGCCGAATTGTAATCTTGAATACGTCCAAACAAAAATTATTCAATTATTTGAATGCGTTACTTTTTTCACCTTTAAAGAGACGAAAAGGAGAAACTCAACGCTCCAACCACACTCTCTCGCCTCCAGATATGTTTGGACTCTCACAAATCTGCTATCGGATCTTTCAAGGCTCCAGCGTAATGAGAATCACGTCATCTTAACGCACAGCCCTCACATTAGTAATCTGGCTTACCAACACCTCATCAGTGGTGCTCCAATTCAGTACATTTCAAAGTGTCTCCCTTGCCTATCTCGACGTAGCACCCAGCGATCCACCGTAGCCCGGAAAACATGACGTAACATAGCTCATCTAATTTCCTCAATATCTTCTGTGATGCTTTGTTTACGCTGTTCGATAAAGTAAGTTGCAGTTATATGGGGGGACAAAGTATTATTAATTGGAACTTACCTTAGCGGGAAAGAGATGTTCTATTGTATGGAAATTACGAGAGGAATTTAAAAAATTCAAAATTTAACATTGTCACAAAGTTGTTGAATTTTTGAAAACAAGATGAAAGACTTAATTCTTTGCTAGATGATTTTAAGCTCAAAATAGTTATTTTTCTGCAATATAAAGTAATTATTTCTGATTAATGAATGAGTTGTATAATGTACATTACAACACTTCATAGCCCTAAACTCTCTCCCGCAGTCCTATCAAAGCTGTTGTCTTTCACTTTTTTTGTGCACTGTTATTCCGACGGTAGGTTAATAATTTCTTCAAAAAAAATTAATGCCAAAGAAGCTGTTAATTGCATTTAGTGTTTTTAGTAACTATTTAAAGTTTTTCCCGATCCCAACCAATGTTTAAAAGAACTAAAAGACCTGTTTCGTTTCAACAAAAATTACTTTGTATTTTGCCATAAAAAGCAAAGATACTTAAACTTAATTCACCTTGTGACAGTACTTACAGCAAAAAATTTCGTTTTTGTTATTTCCCCCTTCATCTATCATCTATAGAACATTTTTTTTTCCCTACATGTAGGTCTTAAAATTCTGAAAACTTTTCCCGATCAACCCTATTGATCTATGTGATGTATCTTAAACTGGTACACCATTGATTTTATAAATCCTCATATAAGGAAATCTAGTAGATTAAATCTTGTGACCTATTGAAGCACACATTCTTAGAGAACATCGACCAATCTATATACCAGGAAAAGTATAATTGAGGTAGTCCTGAGCAAAATCAAAGCAGTTAAGGTGATGCCCCTGTTGGAACACAACGGCATCCGTAATCCCATTACCTCTCATTTGTGGCTTCAGGTACCCTTGTAACTTCTCGAGGTGCACGTTACCAGTAAGCGTCTTCTCGGTAAACATGAAGGACCTAAAGACCTTTTGACCTTGTGAATCTCTTCACTTCGGGTATGTCCAATTGCTACTCCTACCTCTCATCAGGTTAGCCGTCAGTCCAGGTATTGCAATGAAATCTGTTCTTATTGTAATGTAGTGATCCCCGGTTTACTTAAATAGCGAGCTGGATTCCACAGTTTTAGCAAAATTACTACTTTATTTACAATTTTAAGGGGTATTTTGTAATAACTATTCTATCTATAGGCAAGTAAATCTGCAAATACAGCTTGCGGATACTTTATTGTATCCTCGTCACGTAGGTTCTCTCAACGTCGTAGTCCATCTTGTAACATCCAAGATCCACCAAAATAGTAAAGCAAAAGCTCGGGTTTTTTCCGCTGTTTTTCGCTGGTTACTCCAATCACTTTCCAATTCGTCCATTTAACGTCTTTTTTCACGCCTCTTCAATTTCTGATTGAAAAGAACATGGACTTCTCTAAATCACCCCAAAACGAGGTTCCAAATATCAGGGACTCTTTCGGGACAAAATCCCGTATGGCCTACGATCATCTTGTCTTTACATGTAGGTTGAAAGTCATATGGATGGCTATAAATCGACATGTCATTCTGACGCATAGTAGACACTTCATGACCATCCTGTCCGCACGTGTGTAGCACGACCACATTTTAGGTAGAACAAAAAAACAGACAACAGCTGACACGTGTGCCTTATTTATTGCCCATTTTGAAGGAGACGCCGTATGGTGAATCTTTTCACCTTAAGTGCTGGGGAAGGAAAGAGGAGGTAATAGACAGAAGAATTGACGCTACAACATGCCCATAGAAATTAAATGTCGTATCATCACTGAAGAGGACATGATGCAACAATTGATTTTCTACTGTCTGTAGGAGATTATGACCCTTAGCTTCTCTAGTTGATAGAATTATAATATCAATTTCATTCATCTGCAAACAGAATTAGGAAACATATTAAGGGATTTTAATTTTTCATGTACACTTAAATTAATCTACGATGTGAAGAAATACATTTGGACATTGCTCCAATCTTAATGAAAATTAAGTATTAAATTTCTTAATTTTATTCACGGTATGGATTTCCCCTCCCCATGTGTACTATATCTGTCACCCAAAAAACCCACCCACAAACGGGTGTAATTGTATTAAATATAGCATCAAGTGTTTACGATAACGATATGTTCATTTACTTCATAAAATGTCTTGGATTTTCAGAAAAATTTCCAGTGAAGATAGATACGAAGGATTACTCAGAGAGCAAATATCTGTCAGAATCTCTGTTCTCTATCGTTCTGACATTATAAGATTTCATGAAGTGCAATAAATGCGTGTACCACCCCCTCCTTATCACACATCCCCTTCCCCCCTCGTGTTTCCTTCCTTGTTTTTCTTATCGGATTGTGTCAGGAGTCGTTGTTTCATCACCGCTCGAATCACCCACGTGGAAGTTTAATTTACTCAATGTCATCCGGCAAACAGTTCTTTGAGGGGGAATCCAAAAAAAATCCCTCTCTGTTAGAGCGACACTGAATATGAGTAAAAAGTCACTGTAAGAAAGTACGGATTATAATTATTTTAAGTAAAATTTCCATGTGTATGTAGTGCAGATTTTGGTTCATTTATTGAATCTTGATAAAATGTAAAAAATACTTAAGATTGCATTACCTTTTTTGATAACTTAAAGACCATTTAAATATTTGAAGTATCTTACCATTAAGAATGGGTAACAACTTTGGGGGGGGGGTGTATTTTATCGTAAGATTTTAAAATTCGTCCTTTTTTATTTCTCAACTTGAACATTTTTAATTGAAATGGCTCGGAATTGTAACGCCATTGCAGCTTCAAAATAGGCTTCCTTATGTAGATCCACTCGTGCAACCCTAAGATATTGGGGGGGGGGATCTGTGGCGTAACGTACACCCATGTAACCCCCGCATCGTGGTGGGGTCCAGTTTTCTAGGGGGCAAAAGGGTGATGTATTTGTAATTCTTTGTAAGATTAGGCTTGAGGCCCAGAAACTTTTGCAGGGGGGCTAATATTCTCCATTATGCCATTATTGGGATCCTTTTATCTGACATCACACCTGCAATCCATAGCCCTGAGAAAAACCCAACAACTGGATTCCCCACCTGCGAGCTTGAACTCAGAGTGTAATTCGAGATGTAAGAAGCGACGGCCCCAACCCATAAGAGTAGAGGAGTTCGTTTTAAAAACACTCGAAAGAAAGGTTGTTTGCTTCCTCTTTCATTAATAACATATTTTGTAGAATGGAAATAGTCAGTAGTTTGTACATTTTATTACTAGTTATTCATATTCAAAATTAATAGATATAAGCGTAATAAACCAATAATTTTATTTCTTGACTCTCACGCCTGCCATTTAATTTTCCCAAACGTCGCAGAATATATGCTTGAACCCCTTGTAACACCAAACGTATTTGCAACTTCTAAGGGAAATAGCGAAAGCTGATATTTTTGAAGTAAACTGAAAATACTAAAGTAAAATAAAATGTTAAAATAAAATTACAACAGAATTAAAACTAAATTGACTCTAGTTTTTTAAAAAAAAGTCAGCATATAAATGTACTAAAATGAATTTCAATCTCTAACATGTGGACAATTTTACCTTTATCAAGTATCTCATTTTAATAAGCGAGCTAAGACTGTACTCATTTCGGTTTTTTCTTACTTATGTAAGCCTTGAAGAGAGTGCCCACTGTAAAAGGAACAGAATGCCATAAAGTAACATAATAGAGGTAAAAACAATCCTTACAAAAGAAACTTATTAATTTTATTAAATACTAGCTGTTACCCGCCCGCTTCGCTGGGTATTTCATGATGTTTTATAAATTTTTACTGCTTATATATATGTATAAATTATTGATATCTAAGTCCTAGCATTAAGAATTCGATTGAATTGAAAAATATACTTATACCTGTAACTGTCACCTGTTGATAAAAAAAAAGAGCAGAACTCATCTAATTTGTATTTTCTAAAAATCTCTAAAATTGAAGCATAGAAGGATGTTTGCTCTTTCGTAACTCAAAAACCAAGTGGATTCCCGCAAAACCAATTTTCGGTGGATCTCTACTCCGTAAATTGAACATGCAAGCCAAATTTCAAGTCTAAATCTAACAGAAAAAAGCAAAAGTTTTACTATAAATATCCCCGTAATCCCGTTGAGAGCCGTTTTCCAAAATTACCGCTCTTAGCGGATTTCAATTCAACAAAAGAAAAATGCAAACCAAATTTCATTATTATAGTCCTTGTAGCTCGAAAAAAGGAATTTTTTTTGTCAATACGTCCCAGTAACCCCCTGCAACCCCCCAGAACTTGATTTGCTTAAAATTTACTCTTAGTGGATCCCTATTCAACAAAAAAAAACATGCTTAAAAAATTTCAAGTATATGGGTCTAACAATTAAAAACAGGAATTTTTTTCTGTAACTTCTCTTGACCCCTCGCAAACATCTTTAGGGGTCAATTTTCATTTTACTCTTTGTTAGAGGAACTCTATTTCATGAAAGGAACACGCCTACCAATTTTCAAGGAGGATGATCAAGTAGCTTAGAAATGGAAATATTTATCGATTACGCCTCTTAATCTCCCGAAATTAAACTTGGTAGTTGATATTCGCGAAACCCATTTTGTAGGGGAATTGCACTCTATGAAAGGAATATGCTTATCAAAATTTGAAGACTGCGTCCAATTAATTAAAAATGCAAAAAAATTATCAATAACGCCCCTTGAACCCCCGCAACACCACCTAGGGGTCGATTTTCACAAAACACATTTTGCAGTGTATTTCTATCCTATGAGAGGAATCTGCTAACCAAATTTCAAGACTGAGTCTAATAGTTTAAAAAAAAGAAATAATTATTTATATCTGCCTTTAACCCCCCCCCCGCAACAACTTGGGGGTCAATGTTGTCCAAACCCGTTTTGTAGCGGATATTTACTCCATGAAAGAAACATTCCTACCAATTTTCAAGCAGGTAGGTCAAATAGTTTAAAAACGAAAATATTTATCTCTTACGCCACTTATTCCCCTGCAACGCCACTTAGAGGTCTGTTTTCACAAAACCTTCTTATAGCTGATCTCTACTCTATGAAAGAAATCTCTTTATCAAATATAAAGACTATGCGTATAATAGTTTAAAAATGGAAATAATTATCTATAACGCCCCTTAACGCCACTTGGGGGCAATTTTCACGAAACCCATTTTCAGCGTATCTCTACCCTATGAGAGGAATCTGCTTACTAAGTTTCAAGACTGTACGTCTAATAACTTAAAAATAGGAATTTATAACGCCCCTTAAACCCCCCGCCCCCGCAACACCCCTTGGGGGTCAATTTTCCCAAAACCCATTTTGTAGCGGATATTTACTCCAGGAAAGAAACTTGCCTACCAATTTTCAAGCAGGTAGGTGAAGTAGTTTAAAAACGGATATATTTATCTATTACGCCCCTTAATCCCCCGCAACGCCACTTAGAAGTCTGTTTTCACAAAACCCGTTTTGTAACTGATCATTATTCTACGAAAGGAATCTATATATATATATCAAATTTATAATACTATAATTATAATACTTAATTTATCTATATATATTATCAAATTTATAATTTATACCCTAAGCCCTTGCAACGGCACTTGGGGGTCGATTTTCAGCAAACTCATTTTGTAGCGGATCTCTACTCTCTGAAAGGAATCCGCTTACCCAATTTCAAGATTGTACATCAAGTAGTTTAAACATGGAAACAATTATTATTAAAGCCCTTAACCCCCCGTAACGCCCCTTGCGTTTCGAATTTCGGAAAATCCTTTCTTAGCTGATGTCTACTCTATCAAAGGAACATGTCTACCAAATTTCAAATCTGTAGGTTGAATAGTTCCAGAGATTTCGTGATTAGTCAGTCAGTGAGTGAGTCGCTTTTCTCCTTTATATATATAGATAAAGCAAATTAAAAAATAAAATTCAATATATTTTGTAATGAAATTGAAGAGAAAGTAGAATTAACTTTTAGATGGGATTTACTCATTTATTTTTTAGAATACAACTCTATTTTAATCTAAAATTCATTTTCAACGATTTCACAAATTTTTTTTCAATAAATTAAATTTATAAAATAAGTTAATCATGAAGAAACATGCATTTTCTATGTCCTTATTTCACATATAGTAAAGAGCATTGTAATTTTATTTTTTATAAGTTTAAAAATGAGCCACACAAAACACAGAAAGTGTCTGTAAGCAATATACCTTGCTAATTTGAAACTGTTAGATGCAACTCTTGAGTCTGCATTCTTTTCTCTAATTTTATCTCACTATGCGACATCAGCCCTTTGAGTAGTATAAATATAGGATGATGATGATTGTACGGGGATTAAATATGTTACTGGAACGTCTTGTTGCAGTCGTTGAATGGACGAGATAATTGCAGATCTATTGATGTTTGCACTCATGGGGAAGCGACTATACTAGTAGCAATACAAAAACGTAAATGTCAAGGGTCAAAGGCATTCTTTTTCCGTTCCTGAGATCTTGGCTGTTATAGCTTCCTCAACCATAAACTTTCAGAATCACGTGATTTCCGTTAATAAATACCTTGATTGTTCGGAATAATTAGATGATGCAATGTTGAATCATTTTATTTTGAACAGTGCGAACGTGGTAGTGAACGTGGTAGTTTTTGAGGTGATCACGTTATAGTTAAAATATTTCCCTATAGGCGGGCGAACTAAAAAAATTATTACGCACTAAATGTTTTGGAGTTACTCAAGATCAACATGAATTTATTAAAATCCATTGCAGGAAAATTTACATGGTGAATTATTGCATATTATCAAAAGAAAATACCAGCATTTGTTCTTTACGACTACGGTAAACTTGAGTACTAATAATCGTCAATTCTTGGATAAAAAGCTCAATTTGATTCACAGAGTATAATTCTGATTCTAAAAGGAAAAACTCGCTGTGTTTAATATTGGAGTTAACTTTCTCATTACAGTAGAGTTATTTTAAGAAAGAAAAGACTAGATGCAATTTAACTGTTAAGATGAACGTCAAACTGGGATGTGAAAATCTTGCTGATAGCTATTCTATTAATGCTGCTTAGAGAAGAAAGAAATCAATTAAATGAAATTAATTTGGATATGAAAATTGAAATCATATCCAAATATAAAACGCCTTGCAATAATTTCATTTACCACTCAGACTCATTTAACAATACCAGCTTAATACAAATAATCAAATATGAAATATCCCAAACCTTAAGAAACATTATTTAAGGATTGATTGTAACTCAAATCTGGATCGGCATATTTTTTTCAATCTCATTCACCCAGACACACCCATTTCTTGGCAATAAATTACTATTTGATGCAATCATTCTTGGAATTAATCCGCGTGAAAATTAACTGCCGAATTCCAATTCAGTATCGCATCTCCATAGACTACTAAAGCGTAAATTTCCATCTATTAGGAAGCCGGAAGTTCAGGATAGGATTGCACAACACGCTGCCATATCTTGGCGAGACAGTCTCAATCGACGCCATTTCGACAAGATTACTGTCGCCAATTAGCTGCTGCTTCACACACTGCCATCTGCATACGACAAAAAAAGTTTGTTGCATCTAATGATTTCCTTACTGTTGTGTGCTTTCTTCAACTACACCCTTACTAACAGCTAAATCGACTTGGCAAGCTAATTAAATTGCAAGCCGTGCTGTTTTTTTGCACCTCCTGTTTTGCTCTTTTTTTTTCCTCTTTTTTTTCCTTAGTCACTCCCTCGGAAAGTACTTTTGAGTTCTTTTTCTTTTCTTGTGCTTCTCGGAGGCTGTGGCAGACTGAGAAAGAAAAGTTATCATAACCATTCACTGGAGTAATAACGATTTTTTATGGGACAGGCCATCTTGACCTCTCTGTACTTTGGATAATGAAACAACTTCTGCGCTTTTAGGCAGGGGAGGATGCTGAGGTGAAAGGGTTCACAAGTGTATCTTTTTTTGTACCATCCCCGGAGAAAGTGGTACAGATAAAAGGGAAGAATTTTAGGCGGTGAAATTGGATGCTTTGGGATGCATTTTTGTTTGTTTTATTTATTTTGGTAATGCTTTCATTGGAAATTTAAAATATTTTCAACCTATTAATATATATCGTACTGTTAAATTTCTTTCTTTCAAATATCATTTTTTTAAAAAAAATCTATTTCGAAATTAATTTAAGATTAATGTAAATTATTGTACATTACCAAAACATTACCAAAAATTCTCGCTTTTTTCATTTTGATATTCCATTGCTGCTGAACAGTTTAAAATGTTATTATTTAGCCCCCTAGAATTAATTTTGTAGAATTATAAATTATAGTATTTCATAAAAGAAAATTAAAGAATACAAGGCATACCTAAACAGTTTGGAACAAATTAATTTCTGAGGGGTCTCAAAGGTTTCTATGCATCCCTAGCACATTTATCATTTAAATGAATGCCATACGATTATCGAAAAAAAAATCCTTAAATGTTGCAGTTTTTCCCTATTTTCATTCTATTCAGTTTATACTATTACCTTCGTAAAAGTTTATTCCAATTCGACTTTGGAACATTTTAAAGAAATTGAACCACTGATTCTCTTATTTTCTTGCTTTAGAATTTCCCTCTTGATTTGAATATTAATTTAATAAAAATCCACTAAATTATAAAAACAATTATTTGACAATTTTTACATAAGCATTTAAGTATAAAACAAACTTTCCAGGATCAAATGCTATCACATGGTAAACTTCCCGACTTCACAAAGCCGTCAGTTATAATACAAATGTTATCTTTTTTATGTTTATAAATAGACTTCCTATGTGCGTGATGTATTTTTATAATAAATTATTAACATTAAATGAAGAGGTAAAAAATATACGAAGGAGGATCATAGTGTTTGAGTTATTACTAAGAAATTGGGATGTGAACTCTTATTTTATTTGTTCCCTTTAAGATTTCTATGCATAGTCAAAATCCAGAATCATGCATTTATCTCAACTTCATTTTAGAACAGGAGTCGGCACCTTGCAGCTATGGCGTGCCAAACCAATCTACTAATAGGATTCAGGATACCACTCTGTGACCACTTTCACCTGACCTACCCCATTCGTGGGTTTGTTTTCTCATCGTGTTCTTTTAGTCTACATTCATTTCAACTGAGTATAAGCGAATTGCTCTCTGGCGCTCGTAATTGCTCGCTATCTTATTTTAGTTTTTAGTTTGTGACCACTTTGAAAAAAATCGACTCTCTTGATAATACATGTAGCGTTAGGGGGGATTGTGCCGAAATATTGGCCACTCGAGGGCGCTGCTGTGCGCACCTCAGTATCTAAAATGTAAATATTGTTAGTGTGTAACTTGTTTTGTAGAATGTAGGCCGCATGACGGCAAGTTCAGTCATATTAAATATTACTATATTCAAAATTGTGTCTTCGTAGAGTAATATGGACTGATCAATTTCTATGGATACTGCACACTCATTCGTTTCATTCGCTAAGAACATTTCGTTTAGGTTCTTAGTTCTTTACAGGGATAGAGGTTAAGAATATAAATTACGTATCAATTATTATATATTGACTAAACATTCAAAGATATTCATCAACATATAAGTAAACAACATGAAGGATAACTATTCCTTCAACAAAAGTAAAAAGTTTGAAAAAATTGTCTTTCAAGTATAATTATTAAAATAAGAAATAAACAGCATAATATATAAGTATTTCTCTGATACAGTTAACTAAAAAATATTTTATTTCAAATCTTGTTCCTGCACCATTTTACTTCATATCGCAATATCTCATTGGAAAAATTTGACATTCAATTTAACACATGATTCTGAATGTTCACTTATCAAACAACTTCTGTGCGGACTCAAGTCACTTTTCACGTGAGAAAAGATTTGTTCACTTAGTTATATGTAGAACCAAAAGCGGAAAGCAGATCATACAAATTTCTCTTTTCAAACTGAATTTCTCCAGCAATGTCCCACACAAAATGCTGTAAATTTGTCTTTAGAGTTATCTTTCAATTGTTTTTCGTTTTTCCGTTAATGTTACTTTCCATAATTGTGAAGACTAAATTCAATAAGCTCCATTTCAAAATTATCAACTTTCAACCACTGAAAAAATCAACAAATTTGTAGAGAAATATAGTGTGGCACTGAGAATTGTACCACGTGCCAAATGTGGCTCTCGTGCTATAGATTGCCGACCCCTGTTATAAAACTTAGAAATTTAACACATATGACGTCATTCAAGAGGGGAAATAATTGTTTTTAATGTAATATGCTGACCTCTCAACGGGTTTTTTCATTTACAGAATAAGAAAAAGTTGTATGGGGCGAGATCGGAATGCGATAAATGTGGTAACATTTCAAATCTATCTCTTTGATTCCCCAAGAGAAATGAGTAGAAGCACTGAGGGCAAGACAATGGACTCCTTTGGTGATAATACCACATCATTTCTTAATCAGAGCATCACATGTTTTGTTCAGAGTGGGAAGAATAGGCACTAGTAATGGTCTGACCCCTCTCCAGACAGTCTAAAAGGACTCCAAAACAGACGGAATAATCTTCCTAGATAACTTTTGCACATTAGGTAATCTATGCTTCCAACCCCTACTACTCCTTTTGGTCACTGGATTCAATTGATTGATCTAAGTTTCATCCATAGTTACCCGTGTGTCTGAAAAATTCCCTTCCCATTGCCTTAAAACAGCCAACATCTTTAACAGGTCTTGATTCTGAAAAAGAAAGTAATCATGGATGGACACTTTTTATGTGTGTAGTTAGTCGCAAATAATTTTCCATGCATTGCCGTAACTTCAGAACATTCTCCATGATGGTTCTCTGAGGTGATTACTTACTATATAATGGGCTAAAATATTCCACTTTATTGGCATGGATGATTGTCTTTCACTCCATGGATTTTCTGGGGAACATGTGTCCAGTTTGAAAATTCTTTTTCCACCTTACAACTGTGTTATACGAGGGTCTCTCATTTCCAAAAACACCCATAACTTTGTTGTGGAATTTCAGGGCGTTTCAAACCTTTCAAATGAAGGAATTGCAAACCTGTTATCTTCACCATATCATGGGTTTGTTAGATCTATGGCTTTCTGAAAGCAAACTGATCGACATTAATTGTTGCAATTTACAACATTATGTGTATGAAGATTAATTAATATATATAATACAAAATGATTCACACATAGAGAAGTATTCAGTTTCAATGCGCTATAAATAAAGAACAATGTAAGATACTGTAAGTCACCTGTAACAGAATTTTATGGGTTATTTTGTTACTGAAAAACATTTGAAACCAGTTCAAATCCCTTCTACCCTGTGACCCAGCTAAAGGTGTGAAAGGAATTAAAGGATCATTCGACATGATAAATTCCAATTATTTTATTTATCATTATAATCAACTCTAACACAAATAACACTTACTTTAAATAGGATATAATTCAGCAAGCAATAGAGAGAAGAGACGAGATTCGCGTTTGAGGAGAATATGTTCAATACTGCAGCTCTTCTCTCTCCTTAATATTACTTTACACAGAGCTTACGTATTTAATGTCCTCACTACTACTTTAACGCTCTAAACATCAACTTAATATAAGATGACGGTACCTGAACTTTGCATGTGTGTGTGTGTTCTACTCAAACCAACTAGACTCTAACACTTCTTGGTTATAATATTTTACAAGGACTTAAATCAATTCTGGAAAGCTTCACCTTTTAACTATCTTGTTAGCTAAACTTGTGGCATTCTTATTTTTTGTTTACCAATTTTCTTCACTGCCAATTCGCTAACTATTCACTTCACTTCTAATCATCTCACAATTCACTAACTCTTAAACTCAATTTGCATATCACGTTTCCTTCTTTTAGGAGAAGATTGGTTAAAATTTGCTGGCTCAAAAGAATACCCAAAAGAACTTGTTAGTTGAAGATCGCGACTAAATCCGTCACACATTGAACTGGTAATCAATTTCCTCCCAAACGCGTGTTAATATCTGTAAACTCGTGTTATCTGTCCATCAATAGTGTCTTGATGTGTTGTTTCAACTCCGCTAAATCTACAGAAAGGGGAGGTCCCTTACATACCCCAAAAGAAAGTCACAAGGTGTTGAGTCAAGACTTCTGGGTGTTCATTTGTGGAATGTCACGTTGTAGTCGGCGGTTTGTTCAATCCATCGGTGTGGGAGATGCTCTTCGAGGTAATCTCGCACTTAGGTCAACCAATGTAGTGGTGCACTATCCAGTTGTAAAATGTCATTGTCATCCTGCTACTGTGGCATCAACCAATATATTCAAAATTTAGCTCCTGTGGTAGTTTACTTGCGAAAAGATGTAGGCACCGATTTTTCTTCTAGACACTGCGCAGAACACAATTAGGAGAATCTTACACGGGTTGCACTGTGGCGTCATTTTCACCAGAGGATTGTTTTAAAGCATCAGAAAAGTATACTTTATGAATCTCCCTGTATAATTTATAACCATATTTAGGTTGTATCTTATTAATAATGAAACCTTAACAATGCCTCTACTTAAATATCACTATTATAATCTTCACGTTGTAGTGTGGCCCAGGTAGCCTAGTGGTTATGATCGAAACTCGTGAACGAGCCTGTCATGAATTCGAGTCTTAGAATCACTGAAGAACCCCCGTGCACAGAGGCTGATGCATGTTAAATGTCGTGACTTCCTATTGGCGTAGTGTGATAGTTTGGAGAGGAAGGTCTAGATCATCTCGCCCTCGTCACTTTGTAATGCCGGACGATTCCTGCTTCCCTCTGAAACCCCTTGACTACCCGCAGACCGTCTAGTTGTGTGAGAGAAACTGAATAATCAACCGACATTATTCAACTAATTCTTTTATTGTTATTGTGTCTGCTTGATATTTTGGTAGCAATCTCATTAAGATAACAAATCAGGGAGGTAGTAGAGCGCGAAGGTGAGACTCAATAGCCTAGGGATAATAATACAGACCCTTAACTGATGCCACAATAGCTTAAACACGCTCAATGTAAACTACGTCGCGCACACTAATGAACTAACTTCTATTTATATAATTATCACGATACCTGTATTTTTATGAAGTTGAGTCCTCCACATGAACTTTGAAGGCGATCCTTATCTGGATTTAATCCACGTCAATTGATCCACTCTCAGTAAACTTTCATTGATAAACTCCAAATGCACTTAATACCATGATCCTTCACTTTTCAACTAACCAACTCGCCAGCTCCTAGCTAGCTAACTTGCCAACCCTTCAAACTCGCGAATACAGAATTTATATAGTATACTTCATTTGCATAATCACGCTTTCTTACTCTGTTAAAGTTGGTTGAAATAAATATTTTCCTAAAAGGGTCATGAAGAGATTAGTAGAGCCGCGTATAGATTCGTCACAACTTAACCAAGATTCAAAATAAGGAGGTCAATTTTCAATAGCTCTCGTGTTACTTTATATTTCGGTTTTAATAAAACTCCTTTTGGACATTTTGTACTTAATTAATAAAACATAGAAGAGAGAAAATTATTAAAAGGGAGCCCTGCTTTGACAAATTGACAACATCGAATCTAAGTAACAACTTTTATAAATACATTTTGTTTCAAATATTCTCAACAGTATGACATTTTACTAATATCCAACCTTCTCATTTAAGCAAACTGAGAACCAACACATAATTCCAAAAGTTCGAAACATAACCCTCTTGATCTGCGAAACTAAAATCGTATAGACCGGAATTAATTCACGTTCCAAAACTATTCCCTGTGTCAGGTGCAACATTTTCACATTAGCTAGTACAACCAACTATTTCGATTTAATTTCCACGGCACTAGTTACCAGACGTCGTAGGGGCCTTGATTCAAATAGTAATTCGGGCCCAATTAAAGATTCCGTCATAAATGGCCGGAGTTCCCCGAATTGTTCGCAGGAACTATTTAAATCCGGGTAATTGTTCCTGTGTTTAAAATGCTCGTCCTCTGTTGATGAGAGGCTTTCTTCCGCTCTGATTAAAAGTTACTGTTTAGGCGCACTTTTAATTAAGCGTGCAAACTAACTGTGCTTTTCATTTGTTTCGCAGGGGAAAGCTTTGATTTTTGGCTTTGTGGGCTAGGGATGTATTCATTATTATGTAAGGACTACATTTATTTCAAATTTTAGGAGTCTTTTAAAATATTCAAGGTATTTCTTACACCACGTCGTGTCGTGTTGTTTAAAATCGTACTCTGAAACAACACTAAGGGAGCTATTAGTGATGGAACTTATAATTCTGAACTTCATTCAAGTGACGAAGATGAAACTTGAGACTAGCACTCTACACAAACTTGAGGACTTCGAGCTTTGACTTATTTAGATGCAACAGTCCTTTTACACGAGTTTTCAGTATAAGAGATCGAGGCCTCCATAACCTAGTGGTGAAGATAACGGACTCATGACTGGTGTGTCATGAGTTCGAGCCTAATACCACTGAAGATCCTCCGTGTACGGGGCTATGGACGTTAACTCGACCAATACACGAATGTCCTCCCTTTGGTTGGGTGTGGAAGTTAAGAAAGGAGGGTGACGGCTTTGGTTCCGTCCTCGTCACTTGACCATGGCTCAAAGAGATGCGTTACCAAAGCCCCACGAGTTGCTGTGCTTAACATTGACTCGCTCACTCAAGACCACTTGCTAGCCGATATTTCTCGGCGATAGTGATATAGTGATTATAGTCAGACTTCTGACTGATGGATCACGATTTTGAGCCCGACTGCCAAAAATGGCCCACCTTGAAGCGTGGTAGATCTATCGAGGTTCAAAGTCGAAGACGAAGTGTGGAAATCTGGAGAGGGAGGTGATAGTTCAGATATCCTCTTCACTTAAACGTGGTTCAAAATAACCAGGTTCATCGTAAATGTCACTCGTGTTGCTTTGTGATGCTACATTAATAAAAAAAACTCCCTCCTACACACACCAATCATCTACAGAAGTTCGGTGGGTGTCATGATGGGAACAAGACTAGATCCTCTTAATTCTCACTTATTCATCCCAAATACATTATTTTGATTTTGTTAATGGGCAGAAACAAAACTGCACAAAATAAATTATTGAACAAATAATTAGCATTAATTTATAAAACTAATTAACAAATGCTTAAGTAAGTTCTATGAAATATATACATAGGATTATAACCAATCGATAAAAACATCAATGATGAGGGGGTCCGGTCCTGGACACCCCCTTGTGTACGCCACTGGTCTCTAGTCTCTATAACGAGCGCCACTGAAGACCCGACATGTAGATGGCCTGATGCATGTCCAATCACTCTGTGGGAGTGTCGGCCTATTCCGCACCCATCTCTTACCGTCTTGCCTACCTAAAGGTGTGGTAGGAAACAAAGCATCACCTACAACTACCATAATAACTATTTTATTTCTCTTAAAATACAATCAATCGCAAGTGAAACTACAAAAGGAAAATCTAGGAGTAATATATAAAGCGAGCTATCTAATCTCATGAATAACTCTGAGTAAACCCGACCACGTGAACTAGACAAGGAGAACAAGCGCTAATGAACCGATAACTAAATCTAATTTCATCTATCTTGGATCCTCATTCTTAATAATTTAATTCCTTACCAATTACTTCCTTAACCCCCGCTATGTTTGTGAATGAAATATTCTAATATTCACACTTACTTAACACCGCAACAGCTCCCCGACTCCTATCTTACATCTACAAAACCTAGACTTTATATAGTCAAACTGATTTAAATATCATGGTTTCTTCTTGAGAGGATGTGAATTAATGTGAATGCTAGCCCTAAAGTTTCCCCAAGAGGGTTATTATAAAAATTACACGAATAGATCCGTCACTACTCTCGGCTCAAAATGAAAGGTTTCGATCAATTCACTTGAACGTGGTTCAAAATGATGAGGGATACCTAGTGGTAACGGACTCATGGCTGTGTGTGTGGTGTGTCGTGAGTCCGAGCCGAGTATGGGAGCTACCCCTCATCGCGTAGGGAGCGATGTACGTTATATCTTTTGAGGCTCAAGCGTCCTCCCGTTGGTGTGGTGTGAAAGTTAAGAGGTGTCTTCGAGTAGCTGAATAAGTTGACGCTTATATTCACTCACCCACTCAAAAAGATTAACTTCATCCCCAAGAGACCTCGTGTCTTTTATAGTGTGAATTTAATTAGAACGGCATTCTCTGATCTTTTGTATAACGCTCGTTGATGGTGCTACAGGTGACATCATGATTTGCGTCTACTGGAAATAATCATTTTCATATCCCATCACGGTATGCGTGCGATAAAAGTTTATTTCCCGCAGTTTGGGTGCATTTTTTATAGGCTAGAGCAGGGGTTGGCAACTTGTGGCACGTGGTATAATTCTCAGTGACATTCTGCACAACTCAACAAATTTGTAAATTTTTCAGTGTATGGAAAATGATAAATTTGTAATGGACCTTATTTGACATACATCTTCAGAATCATGGAGATTTACAAAATTACGAAGAAACTTAAAAAAAGATGACTCTAAAGATAATTTTACAGCTAGTTTGTATATTATTGAATGTCATTGCTGAACAGATGGAAGGAAGAAAATTGCATGAAATCTGTTTTCCACTTTTGGCTCTACATATCTAAGAAAAATCTTTCCTGGTATGGAAAATATTTTGAGTCCACAAAGAAAGTATTTAACAACTGAATGCTCAGAATCGTGTCAAATTGAAAGCCACACATTATACACCTCATATTGCGATGGAAAAATAGAGCAGTGCAAGCCCTAGGTTCGCTTTAATATTTGTATTTATCTTTTCATTTAACTGTAATGAAGGGAAATATGTAATTTATGTTGTACATTTTTCTTTTAATAAATATGCTTAAATTAATGAAATATTTTACTTAAAAAAAATTTTTCTTTGAAGAAATAAATATATTTTATGCTGTTTATTTTTATGTTAAGAAATCTTTAAATGGAGCAAAATTGAAATATAATGAAATTGTAAATCTATATTATTGACCATGCCTTATCGCGGGAATCGAGTTGTTTAAAAATGCCCTACTGTGTAGCACGATTAACTATATTGGTAGATTGGTTTGGCATGCCAGAGCTAAAAGGTTGTCCACCCCTGGGCTAGAGTGTAAATAATGTAACAAATAAAAACATAGTAAACTGATTTATTAAAAATTTCGTTTTAATATTCTTAATGTTTAAGTGATTCTTAGATGTATGTGATAGATTGAAATCGCTTAAAGAAAAATTACGAAGATCGAAGAATTAATAAAATAAGTTTGTTGCTTTAATAAACATCGCGAATACTCGCCAATCTTTCCTGTGAGATAGATTGACATTTACCTTTCTTTACCTCTTCAACTAATCGTTCTTATTTTAGTATTCCGCGTAGGAACAACTTTTAAAGCTCTCGGAGCACTCTGTCTTACGAGGTAAGATGTAGGCCCAGAGACGAAATGTTTCGGCTGTCATACATTTTTAAACATCTTGCAGCTGCCTGCCTAACACAGGCCACGTAAGCTTCCCTACAAGTTGCTGCTACCTTCTGTGTATTATTGTTATTACATAAAGTCTTATTTTTTTACTTCTACGTGTGAGGGGGGAGGGCATCTTCCGTGTTTTTCTCAAGAAAACAAGAAGTTTTTTTTCTTTCCCTTTTTTTTCTCTACGTTCGAACGATACTTCTGCTGCCATTAGCCTGATTGAACACTCCCCACACTCCCTCTCACCCCTTAAGTGAAGATGCTCTGTCCCGAATACTTCGATCTTGTTTTTGGAAGGAGAATGTGGCAACTGGATGGATAAGTAACTTTATGGGGGGTTAGAGGGGTATTGGTAGACAAAGATGGATAGTAATTATTTTTATCGTCTGCATTTTCTTGAGAATGAGACATTTTGTAAAATGAATTGGTATCTGGTTCTTTAACTTTTTGCTTTGAATAATATATATTGTGTGGTGTGTGTCTTTTTCTTGTATAAAGAATGACAGTTTGAACTCCAGAATGCTAGAATTATCTGAGGAAATTAATTCGATTGGAATATCTGAGTTCATTTATTTCGCCTTTTTCCATTTGGATAATTTTATTTGCATTGCATTGCTGAGCAGTTGATTTAGGGCCATTTTTATTAAATAACAATATGTTAAAACCTTTTTTCTCTCCTGTAGTTTCTTCTTATATTTGTTGTGTAGTAAAACTCTACCATTAGCTTGCTTTCCCGTATGTGTATTTGCTTATGGAATATTAAAACATACTAGGATATACGAAAGCAATAAGAATTAATACAAATAACAGAATGCAATATCTACCTTAAAATACTATTACTTAAGTGGAGGTGCAGTTTCGGATGAGGCTTAAAATTTGAGACATTGCAGACTACGACTGAATAAGGAAATGTGTTCAGGTCAGTGGAAAAATCGGATATATGGATAAAGTTAATAGTTATATAATGGTCTTAAAAACATAATTTTTAAACAATGAAAAAATTCAATACACATTTTATACTACTATAGGTATATTTATTAATACTCATAATATACTATAAAACAATCAATTTTCTTGCCCTTGAAGCAAATTTGTTAATTACATCATTAAAGTCAATAATTTCAAATTTTTTCCTTATCACACTAAAACAATGCAAGCTCACTTACGGAATATTGTTTCATCGTTATGGGAACCATTTAACTCTTCAAGAGTGGTAACCTTCATCTCCCGCTCACTACGCTACTACGAAAAAATAAAGAAAAGCAAGCTAGTTCTTCAAATTTAAGGAATTGAGCAGGCAAAATAATTAATATTTCATTAGGGATTCATGTATTTTTGTAATCAACCAAAATGTATGCCGAAGACAATGCGAATACCCCGAATTATATTTTCATAACGTAGAGGTGATCGCTGTAACGTTTGGGATAGTTGATGGATAGCATGTGACTTGAGAAATTAAATCATTGGTTTCCTTACAACTATAAATTACAGTATGTACATTTGGTTACAAGTTATTTAAACTATTAAGTATTTCAATTTTATGAAACGTTATTTGTGAAGGAGGAGGCAAACACAATCGTTAATTCCAGTGTTTCAAATAGAACTCCACCATTTTCTTGAGGGGGAGGGGTGCCTCTTGCACCCCGAATTACTCTGAGGGTTTCGGATCAGAGGTGTGGAAGGGTGTTTTTCTCACGGTCATCGATTGTCAGGATGATATCAGATGAAAGGATCTCGAAATATTGTAGGAGTGCACGTGTGATTGTGAACGGTGTAATTTTTATCTGCATAGGGACCCGGTCTTGCACCTGCGAGGCTGAAAAACGTTACACCAAAATAACCGAATTTTTAAGATTTTTAGCTGGTTCCGAGATTATTTTGTCGATTCGTCGTTTGAATACCGGGGTCACTAAAATCTCGCTGAGTTTAATGTAAGATTCACGTTAAATCTGTCGAGATTCAAAATCCTCACTTTGGAATGGTGTTGCTGTTTAAAAGGTGAGGTTCCAATTTAGCTGTCGTCCTCGTCATTACATCATGGTTCAAAATCGCGTAATCCGTAGTAGTCCAGACTCCTCGCGCAGTTTCATATGATTTATGTTAATAAATAATCAATCCGAGTTGATGCCACCCCAATCCCTTCTGTTGCCTTGTCCTAGTAGGGCAGAAAAATTAAATGGCACCGAGGGCGTCCAAAATGGCCTTTACAATAAAGAAGACCTTTGGCGAATAAAGCAGTTGATAGTCATTAGGGTTTAGGTCTATACTGAGGAGTTTAGCCGATGGGAAATTAGAGCTAAAAATTTGATTAGGAGAAAGTTGAATGTATCAAGATTGTTAGGACAAGTATTGTAACTTTGGACAGCGGGGGTGTTTCCATCCCTTTTAAGTGTCTTGTACGTAGTCTGGCTATGGTGGTTGAAATGACGTGGTTACATTTAATATTTTGAATGAAATACATATTATCTGGCTTGGAGTTGAGTTTACTTCTGGCTATTACATGACTATTGGTAAGGGTAAGGCCATTGGAAAGTTGAGGGGAGTTTCGAGCTCCTTTGGCAAAGTTATCAGCCTGCTCGTTCCCAATGATGCCTACGTGGCCCAGTACCCATTGCAAAGCGCAAGTTCTTTGGGCTGTAACTACTCTGTAAGGGTAATTATATCCTAGGGCAATTGAGTTGCTCCTCAGGATCGCAGATCTAGACCAGTAGAATGCCAATGAGACTCTCGGTTACCCTGCTTTCGCAGTTATTCAAACCGTTATTTTAAAATTAAAACACACAAAACGACTGTTGTGTACTAATTCATATATTTTATCTCAAAATCTTCACTTTGTGTGGAATGAAAGTAAGTTAAGCACTATCTCTAAAGCTTCCACGTACTCACTCAAAATTCTGAATTTCGTTGCCAGCTATCACATGTTTGATTCTCATTTTCTCTCTCTGCTGTTTACTTTCTTTCAGTAAGAAGACTATTCCAATATGCCCAAGATTTTTCCTTCCGTAGTGTTTTCTGTTCTTGATAAAATCGTCCCTGGAATACTCCCAGGGTTTTTTCTGTTCTTATTGTGCTTCAAATCTTCCTACGAATTGTGTTTAAATTATAGTTTTAAGTCGCAAATTTGGCCGTGGGTAGCCTAGTGGTTAGAGCATAGGACTCCAGACCTGAGTGCCTGGGTTCGATGCCCGATGCCACTAAATACCACAGAGTATAGACGGAGTACGTGCTCGTTAAATCAGTGGGTCCGAAAGTCTTGTGGGCGGTCGGAGCAGAAACCACGAGTGCAGGGGGCTGGAGAATATTTCCCTCCCCTTCAGCTTCATGCCAAAATTGTGGAGATAGGTGGTGTTGCCATCTATCGTTAAGAAGTCCAACCTGTGTCTCACAGGAAATGGCAACTTTCATACCTTTCCTGCGGGAAGGACACGACAACAAGTCGCAAATTATAACGAATATTTGATGCATGAGGGGACGAACTTGAGTTTTCTTACGCTGAGAAAGCCAACCAATTATGTTGAGCTCTAAAAACTAGTATACATTAAGTAAAACTGAATCACTAATAAATTGAACCTGAAGTTCTCATTTTGTACGGTGTGGAAGTTAGATTTGAATTTCGGTTACTGGCTCACGTGAAGTGGATCATGTTTACCTAAGATTCATAGTCAATAACTCTCCTGTTGTTCTAATTTGGTGTTTGTTAAAAATTTCAAAATTTCGAAGTTATTTGCAAGTAATTTTCGTTATTTTACAGAGAAACACTTATGTGAAATGTTAATTTATAAACTAATTTCCTACGACGACTTGCTTGGTTTTCCTATCCTAGTTTGAATTTTTGAGGGTGAATAAACTCATAGATCTCGTCCAGCAGAAGCTAGACAATGAGATAAGTAACAACAACAACATTAATTTATAAGCAGAAAATAGGGAGAAAATTCTAACTTATAATTCTTATACATTCATCTTTTTGGTGAATTAAAAAAAGACACTCACTCGGATAATCAAATAAGTGCACAAAATTACTGAATGATAAATTAAACATTTTTGTTGCTGGTGCTTTAATTTGATTTCTTATGAACTTTTCACTTTGGAGTTACGAGATTTATCAGCTGTAGATCTCGTAACTTAGAACTTTTGTAAAGTGTCGAAGATTACTCTTGAGCTGGCACCCTTTTTTCCAGCTTCCACACCACGCCAACGCGAGAACTTTGCGCCTCGACAGATTAGACGAGTATCAGGAAGTCTGTCTAGGTAGCATCATGAAGAAAGGTTTTCAGTGTATTCTTCTTACTTTGACCACTTATCAAAAAGACATTTTCAAAATAAATTTTCTCTATAAATTTAAAGTTCAGATAAATAATTGTGAAATAAATACTTTCAAAATCATGGAATAAAATTCGGTTTATTTGCATGGATCAAATATTTCATTCAATTCTTATAATCATAACAAAAAGAAACTCATTCCAATACGAAATTTTAAAATTATCGTTTATCCTTTAAAAATCTTTTTTTTTTTTTTGTGAGCTTTAGCAAAACACTGTATCAACAATATATATTTTGCTCTTTTATTAACACGTTGCAATGTAGGAGCCATTTTTCTCCCCTTCTTTCAATAAATATAAAAACGTCAAAAAGAAAGCATCAAATAAGTTGTTTTTTTGCCGATTCATCAGAAAAAGAGCAAAGTCCTTCAGAAAAGCTTAATTAGTTCCCAGAAAATAATACGAAAATATTTTTTCTCTTCGTGTTGATAAAGAAATTGCCATCACTCTTATACCTTTATTGTTTAGGGAGTTGATTTAAGTGACTAAAAATAAAATGTATAGGAAACATAATTACCAGTGTCAGTGAAGTACAACCACCGTCAACAAAATTCTAAGAAAACGCTCATTTTTTTTCCATCCGTGAAACATTTTGCTCACTTGCATTTATGAAAAATTCAACTTTCCTTAATTTAACAGCTAGCTTCGATGGACTAATTATAAAAAACAGCTAATATTTTATTTTTCCATTTTTTAAATTTAAAAGGTGTTTGTAAACACACGAAGAGATAAGTTCAAATGATTTATTAAAATGTAAATTTCTATGCACTGATAACAAACAAAACCCTTGTAATAAAAAACAAATGATTAACAAAATTTGCTGTACCAGTTTTTCTTCTCTTTAAAATTTTTACTGAACACAAATTGGAGGGGAAAAAAAATTTTTTTGTTGATACTAAAACTGTAATTAAGTGAGTAAAAAATTAGAAACCAATGCGGAAGTTCAAACTGTTCTTGTAGTGATTTATTTATATTAACCTCATGCCAATCAAATAATACATCAGCAATAGCTCATATTTTATGTTTATAACCTCTTAACAGACGGAGAAAAATTACACAATTCACTCTCCAGTGCCACCGTTTTCCACACAGGTGTAAATCGTAATACGATGTATTGGGGGGAGGCATAACCTTCTCTGAAATTATTAAATCCTTCACAAACACTGATTATATAATTGTATTCCAAAGCTTTCAGAGTAGTTTTACTCACAGGCGGTTGAGTGCCAGTTGGTTTGTCGCTGACTTTGTATACCTAAGGTTGAGTGTTTGACTACGGCCCAAGTTGGTGGATTTGCATGATGCAGAAAATAGACAGCATCCATGTCGTATGATTATACGGCGTGTTAAAGATTCCTAGGGTGCCAGTTTGGTTTGGGTGCTCTCAACAAAATTAAAATTCCAAGGGCCATTTCGCATCGTTTGAGCTTAGATACCTCCCTCTGGGGAGAAAACTAGGCATCCGAATTACTTTGCACTGATTGGTATTCTACATACATGGTGCCACACTTTTTAGTGATACCTACTCCCGGGAATGTACTAGGTCGGCAAATGGTAAATACCATTCCACAGCCCAATTGAAAAATAAAAATCGTTCTACTCATAGCAGCCCAATGCAAAGTTCATACCTTGGAATGACAGGGGCCGTTGACGCACCGGCTGATTGGGGCGTATATATCCGTCAATGAATTAGATAGTTATTTATTTGAATGGCATCATAACTGACGATGGATTCCATTGCATACATAACAACGCCATGCTAGCTTAGTGACACTGAAGCTACGCTATGAAAGTTAATCTGCTGCTGCACGTTAAATCTGTCGAAGCTCACTCCTCGCCATGGGATGACGTTTGAAAGTCCGAAGAGGGGGGTGCCAGGTCAGGTGTCATCCTTGACCATTCAGAAATTAAGAGGCCCATCGCCTGTAAGCCTTATGTTGCTTTAAAGTACGACCTATAAAACACTCTCTCGCATTCCATACTTAATATTGTAAAATTTCTATTACTTGTATGTTTTTCACCGCGGTAAAAAAATGGTCAAAGTCGTGTTTGGTGATGTATTTGACGAGTCGTGAGTTCTTTTCCTGATGCCACTGAAGCTTTCAGAGTACCCACCACATCATACAGTGGGACTAATGCACGTCTTATCTTTTTGTGACGGCGTACCAATCAACGGAAAACATTTTAGAAACGAGTGGAATATATGCATCTTCCCCAAATGTATCCGGCAACCAGGCAAGGCACCGGTGAATCGTGTTCTTGATGTACATGACTGATTGTTCCCATAGAATGGGCATGGAACGGCCTTTCACTTGATAATGGGGAGGGGGGGTTGAAACTGGTGCTTATAATACACCCGTCACGAAAGGGTTAAATTCTAGAGCTCTCATTTTGGCGTGGAGAGAAATTCGTTAATTGGGGGATGCCTGCTCAAATGTATCGTGGATGTTAATAGAGTGAGTTGACGACTCGGGTGTCATCCTTGTCACTTAACCATGATTTTAAATTACGAAGTTCTTCGCTTATACCTATCGCTTAACTGCGAAGTGAGACGCTAATAAACAATCAAGTGTAATGTTTTCTTCCAACAATATAAACAAAGTATATTCTTTTGCCCCATTCATAAAAAATGTCTCTTAAAATTTTCTATGTCCCCTTCTCCATTTCCATACAAATGCAAAAATGTGTTGATTTTCGAAATTTAAACATAATAAGACGCCGTCCAAAACGCTGGGTGTTTGTTCTAAAACACGTGACCTCTTGCGATGCTTAAGACTTGGTTCACTTTTCGCTCTTCCCGAAATGCCGTTACTCTGCATAATGTATGAAGCACAAATACCGAATAATGAGACCGTTAATAAAGGCCGGAATCGCACGGCTTTGCTGTGGGCTTTTCTTTGCGAAAACTACCGGAGTTATTTAAGCTCTGGAGTGGAAGGGAGGTTTGGAGGCTTGCCTGGCTGTGTTGATGGTGAAGAATGGCTTTAATTTCCATCCCACGCTTTGGCAACAAGAATGGAACAAAACGATGCTGAATCAGCCCTCCAAGAAATGAAATGCCATTGATTAAGGAATTGGGGATATGAGGGAACTAAAAACGGAAGAGGATAAGGGCTTAGGATCACGAGAGGGATGTTCGAAATTCATCTTTCGTCAAGAACTTTTGGTTCTCCTGCGTGATGGAAAATTGGTTTTTGTAATTTTAATGGAAATGACTATTGATCTTTTCGGGAATGTAATTTATCTAACGTGTCTGCATTTAAAATTTAAAGAAAAAATAGCAATTTAAGATAATCTTGTGTTTTTTCTTTAAAAAATCCGTTTATTAGAATTTTTTAACCTTTTTGCATATTATTATGATGGTGAAGAACTTGCCCATTCCTTGGTTACTCTACAGTTTTCTTTATATAATATGATACATTTTTGCATTTGAAAGCCATTTTTGAACCATTTGTTAAAGTTACTGATGTCGTTCGTCTGTCTGCTAAAAGGTTATTTTTACTGAGAAAAAATTGTCTGTAAGTCAAGAAAAAATATTTTTAAGAGAATGCTCAAGAAAGAATATTCTTGTATTAGTGTGTAGAGCTACCTCTTGGTAACAAGCCTGGCAATAAAAACATTTGGCCCTACAAAGCTTCAAATGGCTATAGGAGGATTTATTAGACAAAAAAATAACTTTAAAAGTTCCTAACCCAACCTACAAGAAGACGTTTTGGTGAAACACGGGTGTCAGACATTTGACAGTGACCATGCATTTAATTTTTCTTACGCAAAATTGGAATCGCGGATTTCACTTACTTGTTCAATAGTTGTGATTTTTTTACTAATCTTTTCCATTGAATTTTTATGCATATACTTCAATAGTTTGTCTGGTGAAAACCTATTTTTTTTAAGTATGACATAATTTAAGAGTTTATTTTGATTTACTCTATGAAAACTTGTATTTTAATTGCGTGAATCTTTCTTGCATTTGAAAGACGATAAACCATATAGCAATGTTTTAAACTAGATAATTTTTAATCATTGCAAATCATATTAACACATTTTATAAAATTATTTAAGGGATAAAAAAAAATACAAAATAATTGCTGATGCATGTTAAGTCTGTCGGGGCTCTAAGTCTACAAGTTGATGTGATGTGAAAGTTTGAAGAAAGAAAAGCTACACATGTGTGTGAGGTCTTGTTATAATTCAAAATTACGAGATAAATCACCAATAGCTCTCGTATTGCTTGTACGCCCTCTCCATTTTACTGTGGTTCAATACTCTAAGGTATGTCCACAAAAGCATGGCGTGAATAATTAACCAATTTACACATTTCGTGTTGCAGAAAGAGGTACCAATACAACCAATTGCGACCAATAACCACTAAAGTTATATTTTGAAAACTGAAACTCACGTGAGGGAATATGGTGTAGAGCATTGACCAGAGGGGTATCAACTTAAAAGGAATTTTTATCATTTAACCGTGCTCCAAATTAAAAAGTCCATCTTCTTTGTCCCTACAGTAACTCTTAAAGCTACGTTATAAACCAAATTAATTCAAAAATTGCCTTATCGAAATTCGCTTCAGGTTGTTAGTGTATAGCGCCTTAGTTACAAAGTTAATCGGATAAAAGTTAATCAGATAAAAATTACATATTTAAATTACACATTATAGCAAACCTTTAAATTTTGGAACACATTTGAATACAGTTTTAAAAAATAAAATGTTTGTATTCCTTTTTATACTACAAAATGCATTCCCCCTCCCTCCTGCAAATAAAAGCGATATTGATGCCTTAAATTATACAAAGTCTAAAATAATCCCTTTCACCTTTTTTAATGTTTACAAAACGTCTTCAGTCCAATTTCCTATCACGCACACTTCTTGAGCGTTACTTAAATAAGACCCGAACTGAATGTAAATAACAATTCTTCTGGGCTTAACTATGATAAAAATCTCTGTATTGTGGTTTGTGCCAGATTTACTAGCTATACTGATTTTTTTCCGTATTTGATTCAACTTTTGTAATAGATAAATCCCTTATAAAAGTATATCGTTTTTCTGTTACTGTAACCTTTTACTATTTATGATAAATACGAAACCTTATGGTCGCCTTGATTATGGAGTGATAACGCTCAAGAATTTCGGCGACATTATTTCTGTTAAGTTATGTGCAACCGCAGATTTATTAATAATCTTATATTTGATATAATTATAAAGTCCATTTTTTAAAAAAAATACTTTGTTGTACGATTATGCTGCTTGTTAAAGATCCCTAGAGTGCCTGTTTGATTTGGGTGCTCTCGGCAAAATTAGAAATTCCTAGAACCATTACGCATCATCAAAGCTCAGATATATCCTTCTGAACGTGGTACCAGCTCCCGGGAAATGTCCTATGTTTGCAATGGTCAATGCCAATCCGCAGCACTATTGGAAATAAATTAAAAAAAATAAATAATAAACTTTGGTATCAACGATCGTGATCGTGAACTTGTTACCGTCGTTGTTTCTGTCGAATAATGGGTCCATATCCTGGAGCCAATAAAAATCCTCCGTTTAGTGGGGCGTGGTGAAACTTTGAAAAGGGGATTATTTCACATCTGGAAAGTATTTAATTTTTATTAATTTTCAAATGCAATAGTTTTTAATTCTAGTATTTTTATTTACACTGGGCAATAATAAGATTCATTACAGTCACCTAAACATACCTGACAGGAGATTAGAGTTCGTTAAGGACTATGTGCTCCATTCGCTATTCCGAATTGAAAAGAGATAACAGCTCAGGTGTCGCCTCGTCACTTGACTGGTTCAAATTTGAGATCCATTGTCAATAACCGTAGTGTTACTTCTAATAGAGACCGTAATCATAGCAAAATATGTTATGAATATAATTCAAAGACATAAAGGGAACTTTAGAATGTTGTACGATATCTCTTCCTCTCTCTAATGCTAAGAAACTCTTAAAATTAGGACTGAACCGAAGGAACTAATGACCAAGTTTAAAGGGATTAGTATTAAAATATTATTACTATAAGGGTTTTATAAAAGAAAAAGTTCTCCGTCAGGAAGCAAGTAATTTGAAATTATAGAAGTCGGTTGAATTCAAATTAATTGAAGCAGAATTATTAAGTTTTTTGTACTTCATATGACTTCTACTTTTGTACTTCGTTTTTTTTTTCCCGCTCTTTTTTTGCATTTATAATATTTTTTTCCCTGATCATAAGCACACAATCAGATACAAGTAACTTTCTGTACATTTTCGTTTTAATAGGTTTTTTTGCACCAATGGAACCAATTAATCGACTGTCTTCAATACACTCGGTATAATATCAGGCTACTGTAAGAGCTCTTCTGAAATAAAATTATTCTAATTAAAGCTTAACATTTATGCAAAGAAATTTAGGTTGTGATAGCGGTCGGATCCTGCTCGACTCTGAACCCCCTTGTCTACCTGTAAACCCGGCTAGGTGTGTGGGAGAAACTCAATGATCCACAGACATGATTTCAATCTAATTAATTTATTGTTACCAAATATCAATGAGACACAATATCAATCTAACTAAGGTAGGTTATTAAATGGTGGAGCGTGGAGGTGAGATTCTATAACACGGGGATACTACTACGGACCCTCAACTGAATCTAAGACAGCTTTAATACGCTCAAATATAACTACGTCGCACACTAATAAGCTAATCAAGCTCACAATACCTGTACTTTTTATGCATCGGATCCTACACGGGAAACTTGCAGGTGATCTTTATCGGGCTTGATCAATGTCGTTGGGTCAACGCTCTGTAATCTTTTTTCCTGGACAACTCCAAGTCTTACTAATTCCACTATCTCTTTCAATCTTCAACTAACAAACTAACTCGCAGACTCTATGCTAGCTCCTACTTGCCAACCCCAACGCACAAACCCGCGAAAACAGAATTTATATAATATACTTCATTTACATAATCACGCTTTCTTGGTCGGCGAGAGTTGGTTGAATTATTTTTCCCGAGAATAGTCCCCAAGGTGTTAGTACAGTTGCGGATAGATTCGTCACAAGGTTATGAACATATTTAAAGGATATACAAAAATAATCACTTGAAACTTTATTGTAAGAAATGGTGAATAATTTATCATTAATGCTTTATAGAAATTATATAACTATATACACGTTAAACAAATACCGAAATCTAAAAGTTGAGATTAATAGTATGATGATAAGAAAAGTTCGTGATCCGAAACGCATCGAGCAATTCTTTTCTAAAAGGTGCAGGAATATTTTCAACTTTATATTGAAACAAGTAATTCATTTAAGAATAATTTAACCAAAGAACTGTTTTTATTTTGTATAAAAAAATTCTCCTAAACAGATCGAATTCAATATAGCGCATTAAGATAAGCTAATATAGAGACAACAAACACAATTACCTCTTCATCAGTCTCCGAGAAGCCTTCAAAACTTCCGAAATTCGACAAATACCGAAAGTGCAGTTGAAGGGGGTGGAATGCGGGGTGGTTAGGAGGGGGAGGAACGTGACTGCTTTGTTCAAGAATTAATCTTTGTTTGCGCGCCAAAATGAGTCATCTCACGTTTCCTAAAATTATTTTAAGGCTCGCGTCCAAGTTGCGTCTTTTGTGTTGGGTCCATGAATAAATAAATGGAGGCCGTGTTTTAAAGTGAAGAAAGGATTTTGCCGGATGAGGGGTGGTATTCGAGTTATGCCGGTAAGGGATTTGCTGCTAAATCTCATTTGCTGAAGGGGGTATATTGGCGTTCTCTTTTTCAGAGGCCATTGTACTTTTGATTGAGCAGACTGTTTAAAAAGTAGGGGTTAGGTGCCAGAATCCCATTCCTTTCATTTCCTTTTCTTCTGATGGATTAAGGTGATTGTGGCATAAAAAATTTTTTTTCTTGTGAAACTTCGATGCAGTTTGGTATTCAATGTATTCTGAAATGCAGTTTGGTTTTCGATAGATTAGTGTCTGTAGTAATAACTCAATGGCTTCAATGTTCTTCTCTTCTTGAATACATAATATATTTGAACCAATCTCTCTTGTTATGGTTTCCAACAACATACTTACTTTTTCTATAGGATTTATTGTAGCAGGCCAGGGGTAGCAGGTGTTAAGGGTTCATGGAAGAAGCAGACATTGCTTCAAAAATAATTTGTAATGCCGGATGGTTCCTGCTTCCCTATGAAACCCCTTGTTTACCCGCAGACCCGGCTAGGTGTGTGGGAGAAACTGAATAGTCAACAGACATGATTTCACACTAACTATTTTATTGTTACCAAAATATCCATCAGACACAATAACAATCTAATTAAGATAAATAATCAAATAGTAGAGCACTGAGGTGAGATTCAATAACACGAGGATAATACTAAAGACCCTCAACTGAATCTAAGACAGCTTAAATACGCTCAATATAAACGACGTCGCACATTAATAAGCAAACTTTTAATTAAACAAGGCTCACGATACCTGTACTTTTATGAAGCGGATCCTACACTTGAATCTTGCAGGAGATCTTTATCTTGATTTAATCACTGTCATTGGATCCACTATCCGTAATCTTTTTCATGGACAAACTCCAAAATCTCTTAATAAATCCACGATCCTTCAATCTTCAACTAACAAACTAACTCCCCAACTCACTTGCCAACTATTTACTAACTCAGACTTGTCTACTCTTCAAGCTCGAGAATACAGAATTTATATAATATACTTCATGCGTATAATCACGCTTTCTTACTCGGCGAAAGTTGGTTGTGTAAATATTTTTCTAAAAGGTGCCATGAAGGGATTAGTAGAACCGCGTATAGAACCGTCACAAATTACTTTATTTTGGATCTGTCACTTTATGAGCAATTTACAAGTTGTTCAATAATTGTGGTAGTAATCTTAATGTAATTCATAAGATTATTCAAAATAACTTATCTCTGTAGTTCCCTTGGCTTCTCCCTCCTGAACTGAAGTAGCTTAGTTCAAATCTACATCTATTTTTCTTCCCCTGACCTGAATTATATTACAGTTGAATAATAACTTCAGTCTCTGAACAACTCACTATTTGCAATTCACGTTCAATAATTAACTTACAACGATTCCAAGATTAATCTATACACCCAACGTCAGGGTTAAAATAGTATTTAGATTAGTATAAAATCAAGTTATCTCAATGGAAAATGGTTTTTCAACTGAATCGCAGTTAAAGAAAATTTCCCCCATGAGGGTAGTAGAAGACCACATAATCTTCCAAGAGTCTCAAGGATGTGGTCTTGATTAGAGACTCGCTGAAGATTCACCGTGTAGAGGGATGGATGCACGTTGAATTTGTTGTGGTTCTATGTCATCCGGTTGGAATTCGAAGAGGGGGTGTGCTGAGGTGTCCCGCTTTTCACTTGACCATTATTCAAAATTGAGGTCTGTCACCAGTAGCTCTCGTGTTACTTTATAGAGCGACTTGAATAAGTACTCACTCCAAGAGTTTCATCTAAAGAAGTACATTTCTAAAGAAATAAGATTTCGCTTAAAATTGTATGCGTGATCTTAGAATGGGTTGTTGATAATAGCTCTCGTAATTTGTAGCCTTTCACAGGCAGTGTCTTTGGTGATGGTCAGCGGAGCGCTTGGCTGTGCCGAATAATCTCCAGTCAATTACTTGGTAATACCAGTTAAGGCCAATTTTTTTCAATATGTGCAACTTGATTTAAAAGTAAGTTGTTGCAGTCTGAATTAACACCAAGGTATTTGGTATTCTGAGAGCTGAGAATTTTCTTCTTTTTCAAAGATGTATCAGGCACCCGTTATCTACTTGCAAAAGATATGGCCTCCATTTTGAAATCGTTGAATACAATTTTCCATTTGGAGAACCATTTCTCTCGGCGAGCTAGATCGGCATAAGTATCTTAGTGTCCATGGTCATGAACTCGTGGCCAGCGTATCATGAAATATAGTCATATTTCCACCAAAGACAATTATGGAGGAGCTAATGTGGGTTAAATCTGTTGTGGATCCAAGTCCTCAACGTTGTGTTGTGGTAGTTGGGAGAGTGGGGTGCCAGGTCGGATCTGACCCTCGTTACTTGATCGTGGCCCAAAATATTGAGGTCTTTTGCCGTGAGAAACTATTGAGATTTGGGTAACTAGAGGAGTTCCTCAACTCATTCTATGGAAATGCTTAAACCTTCTAGAGAAATATGGGACAATAATTTCTTATTTAGAACAAAAAAACTTTGGTAAGATTCAGTTTCGTAATCTTCAAGTTGCTATTTACACTCATGTCCATAAATTAAGGATTATGAAGTTCAGGCAAGGAAAGAGACAGAAGCAAAACAAATTTGACTTATTTGTAAAGTCTATTTATTAAACAAAAGGTAAAAAAAAGTATTTATTAAAGGTATTTATTATAGGTATAAAGGTATTTATTAAACAAAAGATTTTTACTCCCTGGAGCAAATTTCAAAAAAGAACTTATTTACAGAAAACAGTATAACATGGTTAGTATGATGGTTAATACGGAGAATGTCTCCCGGACGATGTAATACAGGCCTTACAACGCCTACCCATGCTGAGTATCAAATTATCAATTTGATCTTGGGGAAAATTACGCTACTCATCAAGCAACGCCCTCCAAAGTTCCGGTAGAAAAGGTGGGAGGGAGTTGACGGGCTGCAATTCGTCGGCCAAGCATATCCCACACATGCTCTATTGGATTCAAGTCCAATGAGTATGCTGGCCAATCCATACGGGTGATATCCTCCGATTGAAGGCATTCGTCTACAATGTTTTCACGGTGAGGATGGGCGTTGTCATCCAAAAACAGAAATTCAGCACCCATGGCGCCCCGAAACAAACGTACATGTTGTTCCAAAATGACATCACGATAGATGTGGCCTGTCATTGTTACACTCTGAACATGCAGGTCAGTTCTGGAACCAAGAATAATTCCTCCCCAAAGGAGCCATCCTGCACTACCGAAATGGTGTCGTTTAATGGTGTTTTCTTGGTGGTAACGGGTACCTGGCGCTCTCCATATGAAAGTCCAGCGAGAATCAGACTGCAAACTAAACCTTTACTCGTCGGAAAACATCACACAAGTCCACTGTTGCGGTGTCCACAATGCATGCTCTCTACTCCTGGTTAATAGCAGGCGACAGTGAGTTGCGGTAAGGGGAACACATCTGACAGGCCTACGAGCATTTAGACCAATGTGCCCTAAGCGTCTGTACACGGTCTTCCTTGAAACTGTCGTACCAGTAGCTGAAGAGAGCTGACGAGACAGGTCTGATGCTGTGCTCCGTCTGTTTCTTTTGGCAGTAACTGCAAAATACCGGTCCTCATTCGGCGTTGTAACACGGGGGCGACCTGTGCTGTAACGTCTACTCACATTACCATCATCTTGGAATCGTTGCCAAAGCCTGGAGATGACACTCTGGGCGATTCCAAGTTCCTCGGATACTTCTTACTGGGTACGTCCACATTCCAGTCGTCCGATAATTCTACCACGTAAAAAATCATCCAAATGCTTCCTTTGTGCCATAACTATGCGGTTATTGCACTGAAAGGCTTTTAAAGTGCTTGTGAAGAATTTTACTTCTTTGCCACCATTCCTTATATACCCCTCTCTTACACTCTCGTCATTGTGACGTACTATCCGCGCCATATGGTGGTTTCCTGTAATTTGCATATTCTTCAAGGTGTGTGTGATAATTCTACAGGTGAAATTTTTATTTTAGAGTTCAATTTCTGTGTGATTCTGAATTATCCTTAATTTATGGACATGAGTGTATATTTCTATCTCTGTTATTATACTGTCGTGGCGTTTAAAACTCAAGTTTTGGAGGAAGCTTTCTATTAGATACATGACAACATATTAAATATTCCTACTCTTATAGTAGAAAGTTTAGTCCGAAGATTAAGGTCACAAATTTCACGACTAGCGATATACAGGCCAAATCTAGGCTTTATGCCCCTTTTAATTCCACCAATGACTGCCATTCAGAATAATTAAGGTTGTCTCGCATTAAATTGTGATAGGCTTTCAAGTCCTCTATCAAGGAATTTAGGCGAAATATAATCTAAGATGTGGTGTTCCTGTATAGATCCTAGTTCAGTATAAAGTCTAATAATCTTGTCATAACTCTAGATTAATATTAGTTAAGTCCGCATTGGTGCTAAAAATCTGAAATTTTTACATTTCTCTTTCATTGCCCGGTTTAAATGACCATATAAACTTTTGTTGCACTCATTGAAACAATACCTTAAAGATAATTATTTTATAATATCCCATTGCAAATATATTTTTTCTAATGGGATTAATTTAAAATTCTTAATTGTTTTTCCTTTTTAAAGAAATATAAGAATGGTGAAAATATAATAAATATCCTTGTATAAACTTCATTACATTTTGGAAATACATAAATTATGAGGCTGTCCAAATGGGGTAACGGAATAATACTCTGTTCAAGAGGTTTAGATAAGCTGCCTGAACGCTGGCCGTAACTGCATATTCTTTGCATAGTTGAAATTGTTTTAATACATAGAACTGAAACACTTAAGCTTGATTAAAACAAAGTTTCCATATACTGTTTTAGCTAATTTTTAATGAGGAAAAGTATGATTTTAATCCACTTTGAAAAATATATTTGGTTGCAAGTCGAACAACTGTTTTTTTTTATTTTTATGTTCAAAACTGTTGCAATCATGCTTGATTTCATTAAGTCGAATTTCTTTCTTTAAATAAATGCTGCTCTTGTTAAAATTATAAGATAGTCGTCAGCAAGTTGAGAGCTAACGAATACCTTTACTCATTTCTTTCACGTCCATATTTTTCCAAAAGTCCTCCCGTCGTAATTATTAAAAATTTCCACATCACGAACAGACCGATGAGCAAATGATCTCGAAGACTTTTCTGAATTTCAACAGGTTGACGCCCCCTCGAATTTTCCGGAAGTAAGTATGCTAATAAGCGACAAGGCGAATAATTGGAGGAAAAGACGCAATCTGGCGACGAGCAAAAATACATAATAAATCCGGAGGAGAGAATTTTTAAAGAATTCACTCCCGAACACTCCCGGGTTTTGTGAAAAGGTGCGCGCAACATCTGGAAAGAGGTCATTAATGCGGTCATTAAAAAGTTGCGCGTTCACATTGTGCTCCAGATGGGGGTGACCGGTCAGACATGGGATGGGCCATTATGAGTAATCGACGGTCATTTCCGAATGTGGGGTTTGCTTAACAACTTTTAGTAAAGGATTGTGGGGATGTCGTTGTCATGCCGAGACGAATTAAGGGTGACTTTTCGGTGATCGGTGGCAGGAATTAAGGTGGGATTGTCAATGGAAGACGTTTCGAATTATTTGTTTGTAATTAGTTCTTTGAAAATGTTTAGGGATACAAGAATATTTATAATTCAACCCTTTTTAATAGTCCATACTGAATTGCTTAGTGCAGTGATTCTCAACCACTGTGTTGCCAATTTTTTAAAAATAAAATAAAATATGGAATGGAATAATTCGGCCATTTTATGAAAGTAAACTAATAGTATTTGTAGTGAATTTAACTTATCCTTTCGGGGACAGATGGATGTAAAAAATTGGTTGGGTTTGTAATCCACTTCTTGATAACGGATATTTCTGTATATGAAATTAACTTTCAATGAAGACTAAGAACTAATTTCGCTGTGCAATAATTGAGATTTAATTTCAAAACATTCGGAAGAGTGAATTAATTCATTTTGGATTAAAATTAAAGGTGATTATCCAATAATAGGCAAATTAAAGCTTGAAAATATTGTTCCAATTTTCTACATCTTATTTGAGTGAATTCGATTTTTCAGCATTAACCAATATAAAAATGGGGAACAAAAATCGAGACTTTTAAATGTAGATGACGAAATGATAGCGGCATTATCAGTTTTATGACCCAATCAGAATGAAGTTATCAAAAATCATCAAGCTCAAATTTTTCATATGATTAATTTGTAATTAGTTATTCAATAAACATTTTGTCGTCTTTGTCGTTCCTATTTTATTTAACATTGAAAGTAATTATACTAAACTATCTTGCATATTATGGTAAAAAACTTTTCAACTTATTTTATTGTTAGTGTACCGCCAACTTTTGAAATTGTTAAAAATGTACCGCTACAAAAACAAGGCACTGGCTTAGTGTGCCATTCGATCCGCACGTCCTCTCGTGAGGTTGGTGGAGGGGAAAGAGAGGTGGGAGGTTCTTGACCAACATCAAACTTGGGGTGGAATCGGGGCAAATCACACTGTTACCTGTATAGCGCAAAATGTTACGGATAACTGCAGGCGTACACTTTGCCTGTGAGCTTTGAAGCCACTCCTTCACCGTCCTGCCTAACTAAGGGTGTGGGGGGGGGTGGAACAAAGCATCACCAAAAACTTGCATCATAATTATTATTTTATAACTCTTCAAGCACACTAATCAACCACAAGTGAAACTACAAGAGGAGACCCTAGGTGTGATATAAAGAAAGCAATCTACACTAAGTAAACAAGCGCAAGTAATATGTTTAATTTAATCTAATCCAATCTATCTTAGATTATTAATTCTCAATCCCCTAATTTATTATAGTAGCAAACTCCGACCTTAACTCAAGTTGTGATAGTGAATTATATCTCACTGGCGTATCACCGCAGCAGTCCATCTGCTCCTTCTATCTTGATTTACAAAACCTTTTTTGTCTTTATATAGTCAAACTAATCTACATTTCAAGGTTTCTTCTTGAGGGATGGCTGCGAATTAACACGAAAGCTAACCCCAAAGTTTCCCCAAGAGGATAAATCGGAAGGTCGTGTATATATCCGTCACAAACCTTTTGTCGTGATCAATTTCGTGGGCCTTGATCTGACCTTTGTCGGTCAGGTGACTTTTATAACGCGAATAACAGTGTATAATTATTTAATGCGTCTGTGTGCAAACTTTTTTTTATTTAAAATATATTTTTTGATACTTATCCTCTTCGCTGGGCATTTCATGATGTTGTATGACCACATATTATTTATATAGGTTATTGATGTCCAAATTGTAATTTTCTCTAGTATTTCTTATAACCCCATAACAACTTAAATATACCTCTATAAAAGAATTCATCTTTTATACCCCCATAATCTTGTCGTAGTCTCCCACTACCCCCAGGGTTATTAATTACCCTTTGCATATTATCTATGTTTGGATATGTAGGATTCATAATTAATGACTACTCAAATAATAAATCGGTTATTTATTATTTCCTTAGAATAGAAATACACAATTAATAATCAACTTTAAGAACAATAAATTATCATGGAGTGCGATCAGAATTCAATTATGGACGACGGAATACTGATATCACGAGGGGAATAACGCATACAATCAAACTACACATTTAAATCTAATCTACAAAAATTACAGACCTGATATCTTCTTCGGAAAGAACTTGGAAACTAGTGGATTCTATGAAGTAACTTCAATCCAAGATATCTTCAATTACGTTTGAACCAAATTAATGAATCTTGTTCAATAATCTTACTTCCGCTATCAGTCTTCACTTAGTTAAACTAAATTCTTAGAAACACTTTCTTAAGCAACCACGTAGTTTACTTCTTCAATCCAAACACGGAGTCCTCCTCTATCAAACCGCTTAGTCATCTTCTACTCTTCATTTCATTCCTCCCTTTTATATCTCTTTCGAACTCGCTAAACCCGAAACTATCTTATTTGCATAAGTCACACTTTCAGCTCTCAGTGGGGATTAGTCAAAATAAATACAATTTAAAAGTTTATAAGAGAAGGTTAGTGAAACGCGTAAGCACCCGTCACAACCCCCTCCGAGAAAAAAAGCGTGACTTATTGAAGGTCTAAACGACCTGCAAGAATTCGCTTAATTTACCTAACATCTGAAAGACACTGAACCTGCACAAAATTTTAACTACTCTAGAATGCCTGAACTTGTAAAAAGTTAACTCACGAACTGTATAACGCCTGCAAATTCTGAACTTGTAGAAAGTTTTAACTCTCTAAGTTAGAAACTTTAATTAAACTAACACACAGAAATGATTACTCAAAAGGGGTACTCCAATTTATTGCTCTTGTACATGTTTAGGTTCCCTACAGTGCATCCCATTCGGGCGAAGATCAGGGGAAAACCTTTCAAGGAAAAAACCCTGATCATGCGCTTTACTTAAGTGCTAATAAATATAAAAAATTTTACAACAGTATCTTTCTTTTCAACAGTATCAAACTTTCATCACATCACTATGTTCAGGGACTGCTGCCCTGAAAGGAAACCTTGTCAATTTTTCTAAAACATGACATTAAATGCACAGAACTTTTATACAACTTCCTTATTGACATAAAATATGGCATACATTATATTATATATATATAGTTTAATAACAAAATAACCCTTATCTGGTTTCATTTTCAAAAATTCCCAATCAATCGCGCTGCGCTGTTAATGTTTTTTGTTGGTATTCCTAATTACGCCGCGCCCAGAAACCAGACACTACTTATACATCTTAATAATTACACACAAAATATATACATTTTTTTTACATAGAATATATTACAACAAACAATACAAGTAATCTCACATATAAAGCCACGTCTTTAATGTGTAGCAAAACAATTGCAATTCAACAAATGTTTTTCCACAATTTGGAAAAAAATTAAATACAAAAGTCTTTTCAACCGATATGAAAATGCACACAACTCAGTGACACTTTTGTACGCTAACTTTACAAAAAAAAATTAGACTAGCCCACATGGAAAATACTCCGAACTGTCTGTCAGAGGAAAAATAAACAAATTAGAATTATACAACCTGACTAGTCTTTAGATCCAATCTGCATAGGCTTTGTCTCCCACCATGGCTTCTGTGCTGGATGACCTTGTCCTAGGGTTGTCCACTCTGCGCTCCAATCTTCTGGTTCTCCTCTTCCATCGAGTCCGTTGAAGTTGATATGCTCCTGCTGAGGCGTTGTTTTCTTCTGTGAGAACTGGAACTTGGCTGTTGTCCACTCGACGTCGGCTCCGAAGATTGTATGGACAGCTCCTTTCCTGATGAGGTCTGTTGTACTTGAATCTGTGGGATGGTCCTGGAACTGCTCTTTCAGAACTATTTTCTTCCACCTTTCTATAACGCTTTCTGGAGGGACGGGTGGACATTGACGAGGAAATCTTTCTTTTCTCGCGATCTACTTGGGCCTCTGGTCTCTTCTTTTGTACGTTTTCATACCAGGATTCAGGCCTTCCTCTTTTCTCTCTCTGTGTATAAAGGTCTCCTTTTCCTGAAATTATACGTGCCACCCCCCGAAGAAACAGCAGATTCCGTCCGTCCACGTTTTTTTCTCACCTCCACTCCATCGCGTCTATTCGCAACTATATCTCTACTACCATTTACATTTCCTGATTTCGATCCTTTACGACCACCCCTATCATTCTCCGATTGCACCAATGACGACTGCGCATCATCTGACCTGATTGATGTCACTGCACCATGATCACTACTAGTGTTACTTTCCGACTCGGCAACACTGTCTTCTCTTTGATGGTAAATTCTCACCTGGTCCACATTAACCGTTATTCTTTTACCAAATTTTAATATTACTAAATTATTATTTTTTACACTCAGAACTTTATATGGGCCTTCAAACTTTGGCATAAATTTACCTACTATTTTGTTACATTTTGAACTTAACGCGTGAGTTTGAACTAATACTAGATCACCAACTTTCACATTATTTTCACGCCTCTTTTTATTATAATATTTCGCCCACTTCTCTTGCTGGCGCTTTGTATGAGATCTAGCCTCCTCAAACAACCTTTCAATGTTCCCACAAACTAAATCTGATCCATCAGTTACCATAACTAAATTCTGAAAATGGGTGATTAAATTTCGACCTAAAAATAATTCCGCCGGTGTTTTACCTGTTGTCTCATGTACTGCTGTCCTAATCGCATAACCGAACTCTTGCAGAAATTGATCCCAGTTAGTGTGATTATCCGCGACAAAACTCGAAATCATTTTTAAAAGAGTGCGATTAACTCTTTCTGTTTGATTAGCTTGTGGACGATATACCACAGTTTTAACGTGTTTTATGTGCAATCTGCGACACACTTGCTCGAAAACTTCGGATATCATTTGGGGACCGTTGTCGGTGACTAATTTAACAGGAGCTCCATAACGCGCAATATAATTTTCAAAAAATGCATTGGCGATTGCTTTAGCCGAAGCTTTCCTTAAGGGAACTAGTTCAACCCATTTAGAAAAATTATCGGTACGTACTAAAATAAATCTATAGCGTTCTGGACTAGTTGCAGGGTATGGGCCTAATAAATCTAAAGACACGATTTCATTCGGAAAATTCGTTATTATGGGAATTAATTGACCAGCTGGTAATCCGTTTTTATAATTAATTTTCTGGCATTGGTCGCAGGTTGCTACATATTTATCAATGTATTTCCTCATGTACGGAAAATAACACGCGTCCTTTAATTTTAAGTAGGTTTTCTTTTTGCCTAAATGACCTGCCATAGGCGAGTCATGAAATTCTCGCATAACATCTTTACGTAATGTTTTGGGTATAAATACCCTTAATTCACCTAGTGTGGTTGTATATTTTGCATAATATAGCAAACCGTCAACGATTTTAAAGTCATTGGACCAATTTCTGCAGATCGATTCATTAACCCAACTATCGTCCGGATTTTCCAAAAACCTCATTATATGCCCTTGCTCCGGGTCATTTCTCTGTTCCTCTCTCAACTGTTCTCTAGAAGATAATACTAACGATCTAATCACCGCACAAGACACTTTTGGTTCCTCATTACTTTCTAACGGGTTTCTAGACAACATATCAGCCACTAAATTTTGCGTACCTGGGCGATGTTCCCATTCTACATTAAAATTTGCCAACTTAAGCGTCCACCTTATCATTCTAGATGACAAATTCTTTCCCTTCGTTAATTCGGTAAGTGCAGCATGGTCCGTTATCACTTTAACCGGCAAGGATCCGAAATACGTGCGATATTTATTTAATGCCCATATGACAGCTAAACATTCACGTTCCGTCACAGTATAATTCCTTTCTGCTCGGTTTAAAGTTCTCGACGCAAACGCTATAGGCCTATTATTCTGTGTCAATACTGCTCCTACCCCCACTGAGCTCGCATCCGTATAGAGTTCAAAAGGCTGGGAAAAATCTGGTAATTGTAACACTGGAGCTTCTGTCAGTGCTTTCTTAATACGATCAAAGGCTTCCTGCGCTGATTCCGACCAACGGAACTTAGAGTTTTTTCGTTTTAAATTATATAAGGGTTCACACATGTCTGCGTAGTTTTTAATAAACTTTTGATACCAAGCCGTCATTCCTAAAAATTTTGCTATTTGTTTTGCCGTTTTCGGAGGCTTCATTTCAATAATTGCTTTTACCTTTTCCTCATCTGTTTTAACTCCTTCTTTATTAATAACTAAACCTAAATAACATAATTGTTCCCTCGCGAAATGACATTTCTCGCGATTCAATGTCAAACCAGCCTCCTGCAATAATCTGAATACTTCCCGTAAGTGTTCTACATGGCTTTCAAAAGATGGAGACGCGATGATAACGTCATCCATATAACAATGGGCAAAACGGCCGAGGACTGGCCTGAGGATCATTTCTATGGCCCTTTGAAAATTTGGAGCTGCCCCCGAAAGGCCAAATGGCATGCGAGTAAATGCAAAAGTACCATTTTTTGTAACAAACGCCGTCTTATGAATATCTTTGGGGTCTACTGCCATCTGAAAGTATCCGCTGCGTAAATCAAGTGATGTCATAATTTCTGTGTGCGGAATATTAGTGATCAAATCATCAATTATTGGTAGCGGATATCGCGGATATCTCGTGACCGCATTTAACTTCCTATAATTATAATCTATTGCAAACCTATAAGCTTCTGGGTCATCTAACGGCAACCCGTTTTTCTTCCGACATAAAACAACTGGAGACGCGTAGGGCGATGTTGTTGGAACTATTGTTCCATCACCCAACATTTTCTGAACATGGTAGTCGATTATACCCTGTTTGACCCTGTCATAGCGATAAGGTCTCGAAAAAACAGGACTATCACCCGTGTCAATTTCATGACAAAATACATGTGTCAGACCAGGCTTAAGCGAAAACAACCCATGAAATTCTTTAAACAAAATCTGCAATTCCTGCTTTTGTTTTGAATTTAACTTAGTGTTAGATAAATCTATTTGAACCGGTTCGTCCAAAATTGCCACTTTTTCCGTTTGCGAATCCGGAATGATTAACGATTTAGACAGGAAATCAAAACTAATTTTGGCATGTGACATGAAATCAACACCCAGGATGCATGGATATTGCATCTCAGCAATTACATGAAATTTCCATAACTTCGAAAATTCTCTTATTTTAATTCTCAACTCAACTGTGCCTAAATTTCTGCACTGTGACCCTTGAGCTGTAACTACTTCAGCTAACGATTTTTTTATAGGAAAGAAAGAAAAATATGACCGGTACGTTTTTTCTGAAATAAATGACTTTTCCGCACCTGTATCCCAAAGCGCTTTTTAAAAAGTATCATGCAACAAAATCGGCACATACGGAAGTTCAACTGGTGATAATCGCAATGAATTAATTTTAATTCTATTAGGAGGATTTGACTCAATACGATCTCTTTGAGAGTTTAAATTGGCATTTCTTTGCCTTTCGCTGTTGCAATGAACACGCCTCCAATTCTGCTTTGCTGAATCATCATTAGGACCCTTCCTAACCACCATCCTACGGTTCTGATACCGGTCTGTTCTCTGATTTGGCTGATTGTATCGATTTCCACCCTCGAATCCTTGATTTTGATAATTACGACGAGAAAAATTATTCGCACCCCTGCCTAGTCCTCTTTGATCATTTTGACTATTTCCGACCCCAGTATCTCTCCAATTTCTATTATTCCTTCTTTCCTCAGGATTCCTACTCACATCCCAACTTCGTCTAGCAAAATTATTACTCGAACCCTGGTTTTCCCTGCATTTATGACGTTCCTCATACCGATCTACCAACTCTATCAATTGAGTTTTCGTTGTGGGGTTTCGAACTTCTAAATAATCCATTATTTGGGGTTCTAGTCGAATTACTATGTGATCAATCAATTTTAACTCATCATAATTCAAATTTAGCGTTTTATGTATTTTTAACAGCTGAAAAATAAAGTCTGACGGGGCTTGATCTCTCCGTTGTTTTGACGAAAAAAACTGAGCTTCTAGCTCTGATTTATTCCGTATTACCGGAAAACTATCTGATAATTTTTTTTTAAGTGTTGCAAATGCAGTCGCTTCTTCATTTACACACTCGAAGCCGATGACCTCAAACCATTCTAACGCTCTCCCAATTAAATGACCTTTTAAATATGCACACGATAGATTCGCCGGTATTTCATAGTAAGCTATTTTGTCATCGATATTATTGATAAACTCAGACACATTTTCTTTACCCGAAAAAAATAACTCCGGCAAAACTCTAAATCCTGCACCTGCTCTTATTTCCGGTATTTCGTTTGGGCGCCAGTGTCGTAGTCTCCCACTACCCCCAGGGTTATTAATTACCCTTTGCATATTATCTATGTTTGGATATGTAGGATTCATAATTAATGACTACTCAAATAATAAATCAGTTATTTATTATTTCCTTAGAATAGAAATACACAATTAATAATCAACTTTAAGAACAATAAATTATCATGGAGTGCGATCAGAATTCAATTATGGACGACGGAATACTGATATCACGAGGGGAATAACGCATACAATCAAACTACACATTTAAATCTAATCTACAAAAATTACAGACCTGATATCTTCTTCGGAAAGAACTTGGAAACTAGTGGATTCTATGAAGTAACTTCAATCCAAGATATCTTCAATTACGTTTGAACCAAATTAATGAATCTTGTTCAATAATCTTACTTCCGCTATCAGTCTTCACTTAGTTAAACTAAATTCTTAGAAACACTTTCTTAAGCAACCACGTAGTTTACTTCTTCAATCCAAACACGGAGTCCTCCTCTATCAAACCGCTTAGTCATCTTCTACTCTTCATTTCATTCCTCCCTTTTATCTCTTTCGAACTCGCTAAACCCGAAACTATCTTATTTGCATAAGTCACACTTTCAGCTCTCAGTGGGGATTGGTCAAAATAAATAAAATTTAAAAGTTTTTAAGAGAAGGTTAGTGAAACGCGTAAGCACCCGTCACAATCTCCATTCGGAGTCGATTTTCGTAAAGTCTGTTAAGGGTTCTCTATTCTCCAAAAGTAAAATGCTTAACAAATTTCACAAGGGTTTCTAAATTCCGGAGATTTTATGATGAGGGAGCGAGTTCCTTTTCTCATTTATATAAAGTGATATGCACTAAATATTTTGATTATTTATTAAGGACGCGTTCTAAGGCTCACAGTAATCATTGTATTCGAAAGATCATGGTAGTTAAGTCTCGCTTTCAAATTCTAATGCTTGTTTCCTTTTTCGAGGCCCAAAATCCTCACGTTGGCGTAATATAAAAGTTTCCAGTGTTTGGAAGAACCAGAAGAATCCAGTGTTTGGAAGAATCGTTCTCGTAACTTAACAAAGATTCACAATCACGAGGTAGGTCACAAATAGCCTTCGCTTTACTTTAGTTGTCAATATCGCAGATTACACACAATAAAGCAATCAAGTTGTTCGAATATGACATTAGTTCAATCTTGTTATAAGTTAGGATTTAATTGCTGTGAAGGATGAATTACCCCATCCTTCAGCGTACGAGAGTTAGAAGGAAGATTACCCATAGGGGTCAAAATAAGCACAATTTATTTACAAGTCTCAACAACATAACAAACCTGAACAACCAAGATTAGGAAATGCACCTTAAACTAATTATGGGAGCAAAAGCGAGGAAGGTGATATAAGTAAAATTTAATTATAAATTTTTAATCACTTACTTTAGGAATATCTTAGACGTATCTTAGATCATTTGGAATGTGTATAGCTAAGTTGATCCACTTCAAACCCACTTTAATCCAATTTAATTCTCTGACAAATCACATCAATCTTAAATATTAAGAAAAAAATAAGATGTGGAACACTCTGTCACCTAGCTATTACTTTACGTTAATCACTCACTGGTATCGTTTAGCACCTAACCTCTCTCTCTTTCTAGAACCTGAAAGTTAATGCTTAAATATAAGCCTTGATTTGCACACATCGCATCTTCTGGAGAAAGTTTTCAATAGAATAACATTTAAAGAAAGTTTCCTCAAGAAAATTATTAGTGGGAGGTACATGCATTTCTTTAAATGATATTCTGATGGTTATAACAAAGTATTGCTATGAAACAGTGATTCCCAAAGTGGTCTTTATAGACCCCCCCCCCCAGATTCTATGACGACCTGCAAGGAGACTACGCCAACCAAAAAATAGTTTAAGGTCTATGGTAGTGGCTCTGATTAAACCAGATTGTGACTTTAATCTTTAAGAAAAATTTGATCTAGTAAAACCCAGATTTTACCAATTTAACTGATTTATTTGCTAAATTTAATGAGGTTAATTTGTGGTTACTAGGTGGCATCATAAATTTTAAGACAAGGACCATTTCAGCATTTGTTTCCAGAATTAAGCTAAAGAAGCATAATATTGGACGTCGCGAATTTTCTCAATTTTTCACAGACAGTCTGTCAGCACGTTTTAACCCACGTTCTACATTTGAATGACTTTTACTCAGATTTTGAAACTAGGTTTGAGATAGCTTTTTTATTGTAATACCACATTAGACAATTAATTCGTACAGTCGCATTGAAGAAAAATGGAACTGATTAGAATAGGCCCTAATAAATGAAAAATTAAACTTTAGAAACGGATGTCAGTAATTTTGGCTTTAAAGACACATATCTGTGATTTGTCGCGAACAATGCAATATCGTGAGAAACGTTTTAAATGATTTTCTGGTGAAGCGTTTTAGTGAGTTCGCCGATCTCAAACAAAAGAACAATGAGGGGGGGGGGGAATTTGGACACTAACAAACGAGATTTAGGGTTAAACCTGACTAGATTAATATTAAATGCTGAAAATTTATTACGGAAGCACCGAATTCATCCCTCTCGGTAAAAGCATTTGTTTATTGCTCAGTTATTTTATGTGTATTACTTAAATTTTAGTTTAATTCATTAACATGTGCTTAAGTTTTAAACTCTATACTTCACTACAGTTAGAAATTTAAATTTTTTTAAAAGTAAGTAATAGTACCAGCTGTCAAAAAGACATCTAAATTGATAAATTTGCAAACATTTCATTTTTGGTAAGCAGGAGTCTACCCGAAACCGAAAAACAGGGCAAGAGGTCTATGGGACAAAAAGCTTTTCGGGACTATCGAACTTCAAAACAAGTTGCAAATATAATCCGGCGTTGTATGTGATCTATTTAGTCAACTTCGTGTCCCACTCGGTTTTTTCCAGATTGCATCAGCTTACGAAAACCACTGCCTTAATGTTCGGAACAGCATCTCTGGTTCTCAACTGCCACTTCTCAACTCTCCTCGGAGAAGAAAAATCCGATCCCCCCCCCCCAAACGTTTAATCTAACTTGGAAGGAGGAATGGAAGGGAGGGGTGTAGGAGAGGTAGATTTGACTTGGAATTAGATATGCAAATGATGTTGAAAACTATTTTGGCGTAGAAATATCGGAACGATTCCTCTGGAGATAAGAATTGATTTTTTTTTTTCTTTCTGTTCTTTTTTCCTTAGTTTTTTCTACCTCGAGATTTTTTTGCATTCTATTTGAAATGAATTAAATGCGTAGAGCGATTGTTTTGAATTCGAAGCAGGTGGTATATTTCTTCCATTCAGATTTTGCATGAAGGAAAATTGAATATATGAGCGTTCTGTTTTTAAATGTTTTTTTATTCTTTTGTGGAATTTATCTCTCTGTAATTTTTTTTGGAACAAAAACGGATTGTTATGCAGGCAAATATTAAAGATTGATTGGTTTTTTTTTCATGCAATAAAATTGTTCTGGAATTATCTTGCAAAAGAATGTTAAAATATACGCATTGCAATATTGCATGACAAATGTATGATCCAATATGTGTGATTGAAGCCTCACTTTACTGAATTTTAATTAAAATTTTATTAATATTAGCTTGGAGTACGTGTAACGTTTTTTAATCTTATTAAATCTAATTAAAGTTTTGATGCGAAATTTTATTGTTTTAATTAATGCTTTGTAATGGATTATCTTCGTTGATTATTTTCAATTAAGTCATAAAGGCTTGAGAAATTAATTTCACTGAGCTTTTTGTTATTTAATTTAAATTACGCCTTCTCCCAGAAGTACGATCTATGTGATTTGCGACCATAAGAAATGTGGTCGTAAAGGTACGGACCTATTTTTGATTATAGGTCCAGATTTTTAGTTTAAAATATTAAACAAAGATAACTGTCTCGGTAGACTCAAAAAAAAATCCCGGAACTGATGAATGACAATGGATTGTGGGTATTAATTCAGATAGTATACTAGGACTCGGAACATGAGTTCGCGTCCTAATGTCACAAGAGCCAACGTGTAAAGGGAGTTGATTTATGCTAAGTTTGGCGAGGTTTATAATCTTCACTTGATCTGAGAAGGGTGGAGAGAGTGAGCTTAAGTGTCTTCCTCGTCACATGACCGTAGCTCAAAATAACGCACATTCCCATTAGTCCTAGTAATGCCTCAGCTTGCAAAATTTAATAGTCAAGTAGTCAATCAAATGGATTATTTGGAACTAAAATTGTATCTTATCATTTGGTGCAAGAAGTGTTGAGTAAAAAACTTGTTATCGCCAGTTGAGACGTTTTATTTAATGTTAAAATACCCAATCTTTAGATCCCCACAATACAGAAGCTTAAAGCTCTATAAAAGCTAATTTTTTTTAATTTTGAAGATTAGAAATTATGTGTACCAATGCCCCGCATGTGATAACGAGAAAAAGATTATCTTCAAAGCTTAATTACCGATTGTACATTTGTAGCTATGCTTACTTCAATAATCTATCTGTTACTTATTCGAAAAGGTGGTTGTGATAGCCTAGTGGTCATGGGCTTGTAGCCGGCGTGTCATGAGTTCGAGCCCCAGTGTCTCTAAAGACCCGCCGTATAGGGGGTGGGGTAACGCACGTTAGATCTGCCAGGGTTCAAAGGCCTCTCTTTGGCGTAGTCTTTGTGGCCTTGTGTTCAAGGTAACAGGCTCGTGGCCGGAGTGTCATGAGACCGCTGAAGACCCGCCGTGATGCACGTTAAATCTGTAGAAGATCGCACGACCTCCTGTTGGTGTGGGTGTGGAAAGTAGGAGAGTAGGGGCCAGCTCAAGCGTCGCCCTCGTCAATTGAACATGGTTTAAAATTACGAAATCTTACACCAATAGCCCTAAAGTAGCCAAATAGTGCAACGTCAATATTCCCATTCTCATCATCAATGAAAAATGTTTGCTTCGTGGATCAAAAACACTACGATGTATACAGGCAGAAGAAAACTATTATTGAATATCGAAATTGTTCTTGGTTAATTTTGCCTACTACACTTAATATACCTCTTTCAAAGTAGATCTAAAATTTAAGAATCAAAGTACATGACTTGATCTTGATGATGGGACCATTAAAAGAGCTATTCCATCTTTTCTAACCCCCTTCATCATCGTGCAATGACAATGATGATAATTGGCTTTACGGAGGATTCGGTCTCTCCCACGAAAGGAAGCTTCTGTTTGAGAGGAAGCGAGACTTCAACAAAATTCATTATCAGGGGGCTCGACAACCCCCTCTCATTACCACGACAATAAAATTATGAGCTCTGTAATGGCTGTATTCGTTTTGTAATTGCATTTCTCTGCAAATTGGATGTAAACATCGATGCCAGGCATCATTTGTATACGGAGGAGAGGCGGAAGACATTTGTATTCATAAAGTTATACAATGTAATTTGATTTCATATTCATCGAGTAGTCGGTTTCTGGCATGGACGATGTTTCATTCGCCTCCTTTGATTGCCGATGTGCGGGAATGTGTATCATCGTGTGGAGATAGATCATGATTGGATCATCGTGCTGATTGGCCGAGTTTGGAAATGGAGAATGTTTCGTTTGCGTAGGATCGATTTTAAATGAATTTAGGAGATTTGTTTATATATATATAGCGTCAAAATGGAAAGATTTGCTAAACAGGACCGTATGAAATACAATGAAAATTGTCTAACACGAAATTGAAAGAACTGAAATATTTTTTCTTGTTAAAAGAATTTCGTGCTGAAGGCTAATACAAAGTAAAAAATATATCAACAAAATTATGTTTATTAGCGTTTATTTTATTTACATAGATTTGTATATATTTAATAAAAGTCAATTAATCAAAACATTTACAAGAACTTAAAGAAACTTAATGCAAAATTTTCAAGTTTTTTTCAAGAAGAAAACATTTATAAAGTATTTTGAAAACAATCTGATATTTTTCTTTGTATTTTCTTTCTTGGCATCAAATTTTCAAAACATTCCTCGTGGCCACGGTAGCCTAGGGGTCAAGGCATCGGATCATGGCTAGCGTGTCATGAATTCGAGCCCAATATCACCAAAGACCCACCGTATAGGGCAGAGATCCCCGTTACATCTGTCTAAAGCTCAAACGTCCTCTCGTGGTGTGGTGTGGTAGTTAGGAGAGGGGGTGCCAGCTCAGTTGTCGTCCGCGAATGACCATGGTTCAAAATTACGTGGTCCGTCGCCAAAAGCCCTCGTGTAGCTAATCAGGGCGACGTTAATATTCACTCACTCATTCAACAAATTCTTCGATGTCATTGATTTTGTTATTCATTTCACCATTGGAATGTACGTCTAAATAACAGCGCACACTTTTCATGATGTTCCTTATTTCGGATGGCGTGGGAACAAAAGCTGCATTATTCGTTTTATTTTTGTCTTCGGAATCTGCATCAATGATATTTTCTGAGCTTTGAACAAACTCCAAAATGACTTTGTTTGCCTTAATTGAGGGTGTACACACATATAATCATCTACTGCAATGATTTTTTCCCCTATAATACAATAGAACAGTCCAATCTGGTTGATGTTTTCCGTATTTTGTTCATTTCCAGATCGCAAATCTTTTCCTGTTAAGTGATTTTCGTTTCTTTTAAAAAGAAAAAAATGAATGAAAAGTACTTGGTAGTTTTTCGGGACCGTTGTATTATTTCGTGTTAAACGATATTTTATCTTGAGCTTTTTCGCATCAAACGTATTTCACTGTGCGCGGAAACCTGTTTCTGTGCGGTTCTTTTTGATGCGGTATGTGAATTTCAATGGCTTCGATGCTTTTGTAATGTTTACTATCAATGTACGGTTTTCACTTCAAGACCGCTTTGTTCATTTGTTTCAAACAGTCTCCCGACAATGCACATTCAAATGCTTTCTCTAAACGTGCTAGTAGCACTCGCTTGATTGAAGACGAAACATTCAATGGTAGTGGCGATATCAGTAATTTGATAGATTATAAAGACGGACAATAAGAACTGGACTCTTTGAGAGAGGATAGAATACATGCAGGGATCCAATATTCCAACAAATTGGAAAAGCTTTTTCTTAAAATAGATACCATTTCCAAAAGAAATTCCAAAAAGAGCTTCGATCATGCATACCTGGTTATCGTGATGTTTGCAAGCAACTTATCAATCGTCCGTCATCCCCAAACTTATTACTTATTGTGTTAAAAATAAATCAATTTAAATTGTATTTTCAAGTTACGAAAGTGATTTTCGACTAATTTATCATTGGAGGATGCGCGTTTTTGGATTACAACAAGTAGTAATGAATGATGTGTGCATTTTGCAAACTTCTCCATACATATATACAATAAGAAATTAAATGTTTTTAAAATGTCTCCATGTTTTACTTTAATTGTTTATTTTGTTTGGAAGTACTTTCTCATAAATTTCGTAAAGCTTAGCGTTTCCAATTGCGACTTTTTCTTATGCGGTCCCTCTCCTCCACATAATTTTTTTTTTTGCAGTATGTTGACAAAGTTTTTTGTTATATGTAAGTATTCATCCTATTTTCGAATATTTTTTGTGCGGTCCCTACATATATAATTTTTATGCGGTCCCCTTTAATGTATATGCCTTCTTTAATGAATTCAAGAACTGGTGTGTAGAATTCGATAAGTTTTTAACAAGTAAATAAATTCTAAAATATATAAAACTTTAATTGTCTGAGAGAAAATATTCTATATATTCTCATGGTGAGGTAACCAAATGCTCACAGCCCTGAATTCATGGGCTGTGTTATTTCTTTCATTCAAATCTTGGTGTCACTTAACACCCCCGAGGTTTAGTGAGGCTCATGCATGTTAAGCCTACCGTGGTATAAAATCCACATTGGTATGGTGTGATTGCTTGGAGAGTGTGCCTGCTGAGTTGTCGTCCTCGTCACTTGACCGAGGTTCAATATTAGAAGATCCATCGCCAATAGCTCTCGTGTTGCTTTAGAGCAGAAGTTGGTAACCTATGGCATGTGTGCCACATGTGGCATGAGGCACAATTTTCAATTGCACTTTGCACAACTTTAAAAATTTAACAATTTTTTAATGAATGGAAAGTGATAAATATGTATTGGACGTTAATTGGCAAGCATTTTCTGAATTATGGACATTTACGGAATTACGAAATCTATTTTGAATTACGCTTTCAAAAGATCAAAAGCAGTGGAATTATTGCTACAGTCATATTTGTATTACATTATTGGTTTAAAAATAATACTGTAAATAATTGTCGAAAATAAATCTTTCAAAACTGTTTTAATTTCTGACCACCACACTAAACCTAGAGCAAATTTTTTGCTGAAAATTCAATATTTATTGATTATTACTATTACACATTCCAATAAATGTAATTTTCTTTTAACTTCTGATGCATCTCCATACAAATGTGGTCTCTTGTGACAGATCTATACTGTCTTTTGATTAACCTCCTCTATTTTCTGTAAGATAATTTATTTATTTCAACCAATCTTCACCGAGACCAGGCGTGATTTATGCAAATAAAATATATTATATAAGTTAGGGTTTCGCGAGTTATTGGGTTAAGTAAAGTGAAGTAATAGAACAGAAGTCAAGTGAATTAAAGATCGGGACGTCAGCACAAGTTGTTGACAATCGTAGAGAGCGGTTACGTGGGGAGGTACGCGAAGGGAAGCGGATTGAAGATTGTGAATATCCTTATTACAGAGCGTGGCATCACCCATTCTTCCAGCCAGTAAAAAGGCAGAAATCATCACGAAGGAGCAGCCGATGCAAAATATAAGGTCAGGGAGTTTATTTGAGATATTGAGATTATTCGTGCGTGGCATAGCCGTAATTGTGCGCGTTTAAGCTTTCCTAGATTCAGTTGACGTTCTGAATATTCAGCTAGTAGTAATTCCCCTTTTCGTACTCCACTCTTATTTGTTTTTCTTAATTACAAATCAAACAGATATATTGACTCTAATCAATACCTAAGTTTAATCACACACAATTCAATTATGTCTTTTGATCATTTAAGTCTACCTACACATCCAGTAGTATTTTCAGGGAGACAGTAGTGTAAGGGGTGGCTTTCAGTCACGACTTCGTTAGTTTAATAATCATGTCCATAAACTTGGGGCCAGAGCTGGTGCGTGAGTTCGAGTCCTGATGCTACTAAAAACCCGTTATGGGAGGGATTAATGCATGTTAAATCTATCGTGACTCAAAAACCTCACGTGGGTGGGGAAGTTAGCTCGCGTTTTATTCTCGTTATTGGACCTTGCTTCTAGATCTCAAGTCATTCTCCAATTCTCCTGGCATTGTGCAAGTTCAACTATAATAAATACTCACTCGCCCCTTAAAACTGGAACAAAATACTATAGATAACTTACTCAGATACAGTAGATTACATAAATCTCCATGTGATTCATTTCAATAAGTTTTGCAAACTGCATTTTCATTTACATAATCGAGCTTTGATAGCTTGGGCAAATTTAAAGACCCAGCATACAAAATGGTATCTTCCCTCAAAACAACACATACCCCTACCAAGCAATGTCTCAAAGCGTCCCCATTACAAGTCGCTATTCCTGATTAAATAGAAATGCCTGCACACAAAGAACTCGCGAGGAACGGTAGCCTTATGTTGTTGCTCAGATTCTGTTGGCTCGCCCAAGCGACGCTAATTGGCGAGAGATTCGCAGTCACGGTTGCGGTCAATAAGTAAATTGCAAGCTGATTAGAGGGGCGAGATTCTCGTGTGGCTTGCCCGCTAGAAAGTGGGGAGAATGGGAAGGCTGGACAGTTGAATTTAATGAGCTTTTCAGTTGGCACACAAACACGGCGAAATTAAGATCCTATTCCCTTATGTGCTCTAAGGTTGCTAATGTCTTTACGTCGGGCTCTTTCGCGCCACTGTGAAGGCTAGTGACGGCCGAATATGTTTGGCGAGGAAATGTCATGTTTTTAGAATACTTATTTGGGTGCAGAATAACTTCTTGTCACGGAAGAATTCTAGAGAGTATTCAGCAAAGATATATTCGCCATTTGGCGAATTTGTTAATATTTAAGACATTTCTTTTACTAGTTTTGCTTCAGGTTATTGTAAATAAACGTATGGTAATCAACTAAAAATAAATTAACAAAGCGAGAAATTTCTTTTAAAGAATTTAACTGATAATGAAATTAATCACGCCTGTATAGTGTATGCTTGTATTTGTTATTATTAAATTTGACAATATTGATTTAATTCTTATACTTTATTTATTGATTATGTAAGAGTTCTATATATTTTGGTTTTTTGGGTGAGTAGGCCATTCCCTCGATCTTTTCAATGTTTAGTCATTTGTTCATCAGTTATAATTGTCTTATTCCTCAGTCGGAAAAAAAATTAATCATTATAACAACACATTTTAATATATGTTGCGATTTCATTGAAGTAAGTTGTGGAAGAATGGTATTTGTCGCTGTCCTCGGCACTTCACATATCAACGTGAGGAAATGGAACTTCGATAGATTTAATTTGCTCCATCAGACTTTGTTTCGATTTGTCTCGGAAGCAGAATCAGGTCTCTAATCCATGTCTCGTCATTAACAATGCTGGCCATGAGTTCATGGCCATTCGTGAACCGCGACCACAATATGACTCGGGTATATCATTTCTGAAAACTTTTATACTGTATTGGCTATGAACTGATGACTGAAGAATTTTTAATCAAGTTAAGGTTTGAATGCTTTATTCACTAAGGCCGCGTTGTTTAGCGATTTTAAATCTGCCGAGGCTACTTGGGGATGGTGTGGAAGTTTTCAAAGTGGAATCGAATGGTTAAGGTTGAGAGTTCTTTGCCCTTGGGACATTCGAGCTGCCTTTTGGGGCTCAGATTCCTTCTTGTAATAGAATGATGCATGTTAAATCTATCGAATCTCATTGATGCAGGCCTTTTGCGGAAGTTTGGACAGGGTGCAAACTAAGATGTTGTTCTTCTTACTTGACCGTGGTTCAAAATTACGATTCTGTGCAACCTTAATAAACATTTAGTTGACCACATTATTCTCACAATAGTGCACACAAGAATTTTTCAAGGGAAGGGAGTAGGGTCCGGGAGTCCGTCATTCTCGTATCATGCTCCAAATACGCCATCCAATATATTCTTTTGATTTTGTCGATTTTCGAGAACAAAAAAACAGTAAAAAATTAATTATTGAATAAATAATTAGCGTCAATTAGTAAAATTAATTATTAATCACATACTTAACATACGTGGGATTATGATAAATCGGAAAAAAAATAAAGGACTTCTTTTGGGTGGTGGTGGGGGGTGCTCTTTTGTGTGCGCCACTGAGTCCTACCTATAATGATATTGCCTCTGTTCAACCTTAATAAACATTTAGTTGAGCACATTGTTCTTCCCTTTTAGTGAACAAAAAATAAAAAAAAATTTTTACTTCGTTTCTTTTAACGTTCTTCAAAAAATTATTTTGACTTATCAGAAACACAGCCTTAACTCTACTCTTATAATTAGTGTTTCTAAATATACTTGGGTAGGATTCGTTACGATCGAGTTAAATTTATTGATACTTTTTTCAGTGTACAAGAATTATAACTTTGTTTTCGTTTTATTCAACGTTATAACGAGCTTTAGGTTCAAGTCCTATTTTCATTAAGGCCTGTTGTGTGGATCAATGGCACATTTAATCGTAAGAAGTTTCAAAAATTTCGTGGGAAGTGGTGTGGAAGTTAACAGAGTAAGATATAAAAGCTAAAGTGTAATCTATTTCATTTGATGGCTCAAAATGAAGAAATTGGGTGTCAAATAGCACTATAGAAAAATTTTAAATCAAACAGTCTTCATTCTGTCTGATTTTTAATTGAAGTTTCTCACAAATAGAACTTTTTTCTCCTTGAAATGAAAGAAGGGGGGGGGGACAAATTTTATTTTGTTTCCAAAACACCAAACACACAAGAAGAAACTTGTCAAGGAAACGCTCCCCCCTCCCTTTTTTTTACGTCCCAAACCTCTCTAGAACTTTTTCTTCTGGCGGAAGCTGACAAAGTGTGGGTGATCAAGGGAGTAATGAGTCAACAAATCTTAATCCTCTTTCGGATTTATCCGGAAACCCCTCTCGGTCCGGCCAGAAAAGTTTGCCGGACTGGAAAGTCTTATTGATCCTTGACGTAATAACCCAGGCTCTATTCTGTTCGCTCTGTTGACTACGGGGAGAGGTGGGAGGAAGGTTTATTAGATGTTGAATTACGCTGTGAGGGGAAAATCCATTATTGTGCGATTGAATGCCACAGGAATATATATTCTCGCCCGTGTAATAAAATGTGATTGGAATTCCGTATTAGTTCGAAAAGTGAATTGTGCTTTGAAAATGTAGTATCTTAATAAACAGATTTCTTTCCGTTTTTATGGCTATACTTTCTCCGTGAAATGTGTTTTAAATAGTTTATTTTTAGAATGCAGTTTCTGTGTTCACATCCAAAGTTCTTCGTTAATATTGAGATTTTTACATCTCTTTGTAGAGTCGTTTATTTAACAGGGTTTAGTTTTATATGATGGAGTTTTTGCCAATATTGTTATGTAAAGTTGTTTGCTCCTCTGTTGGAAAATTGGTCGCCAAATTTGGTTACGAAACTAGATGTCACTACCAAAGTTTAGAGGATTTTAAAATGTTTATTTAAGCAAACTTGTGAAGCTTCTATAAGATTATTTCTAGTCTGTATAAGAATGATGCAAGTGAGCAGCATTGGGGAGTCAAAGCTTGACAGTGGCTGTGTATTTCATTGACTTAAAATGATAGTGTGATTATGGATTGGAATTATTTTGATCGATATTTACATGACTTTTTTTAATCTGTGTTATTGTGGATTTTTTCCTGTATGCTATTCGCTTCCTGTTAGAGGAGAATATACTGCAATTACTGGAGAAGCTCCAGAATAATCACGATTTATTTCGAAAGAACCTGCTTATTAGGGGCATGGACCTTTCGTGCAATATTGCATCGTATAAATTTATTTTGAGCATGTAATGTTAAAATTGGGACGCAAATTGATTTCTCTGTTACATTTTAAAATGTTACAAAAAATAATGATATATTTTATAATAGGTACAAAGTTAGATTTGTTCGTTTCTTTATTGTAGTAGAGGAATTATTGGTACTGCATTTCAAATCTGATGTTACATTAGGACATTTACAATTGACAAATTCTTTTCTTGAGCTAAGTTCAAAATTAACGGAAAAGGGAGATTCAGCAACTAACCTTTTACAGGATTGTCTGTCTTCGTTAAAGACGGTTGACGTACCTACAAGATACCCTTCTGTATTTTCAACCTATCTCATTGTGATTGTTTTCTCCTTTTCTACTTATCTTTCATATAGATCACACACATGTATTTTTTTTAAGAATGGACGATACAACTGAGCTAAATTTACCCTTGTGCCAATGGGTTTAGTTTGATTGCTTCGTTTTATTTTTGCGCAAAAAAAAGCGCCACATTTGCTAGCTACTTCATTTCTGAATAGCCATTAAGTGCATCGGATCAATATATCTGTAATGTAAGAAACTCCAGCAAAACTTCCAAGCCTTGGGCAGGCAGATACAGAGTGAACTCTACAACGTAACCATGAAAAAAGGAAATAAATTCATCGTCATCGTAAAGATATTAATATCATGAGACTCTGTACTGTGTCCATCTGTTCCTTTTCACACACAAAATCCAATTTAAATATCTTGCAACCTTGTGACAAAAAGGAAACAGTTGCACTGCTCAAGCAGAAAGACATCCACACCATCAAAGAGATTTTGAATTGGGCCAAAAACCAAGTAATTGCCTATACAGATTAGGGTTTCTTTCCCGGGAAATCATAAAAATTTTGTACTTTTTCCATTCCCGGGAATCGCACGGGGCTTGAATTATCTATGAGGTAGCTATTTTTGACTTAACCTTAGATTTCTATTTCGGACACCGCTAACTGAACCTAATGTGGCAATTTGCGATCGTAGAATGTTCGCTACCCCTACTGTGCGGTAAGAGTGTAATATGAGAACGTTGGGGGTGAGAATTTTTCCACAGCTAGCCGTGGGTGTATCGAGCTTCGTTAACAAGAAATAATTTGGTTTTTAAAGCAATCGCATTTCTTTGCCAACCAGAACTATGTGATCGAAGTTCCAAGATCTAGATTTACGTGGATAATGTAAGTACTAATACTTAAAACTATTATTTATTTAATCTTTTTTTTTTTTAAATTTCGAATACTTGTCTTTATTATGAGCTATTTAATTGAATCAGCAATTTGAAGAAGGGAATGAACCCGCAAACTGTTTGGGGGGGGGGATATTTTTATAAGAAATCGCACAATTTTTCTTATTTATTATTTTTCTAAACTTGACTTTCATGTGAGATTCTTATATTAATATTTATTTATATTTATGTAACAATAGTACAGCAATTCTATAAACAAGAAATCGGTAAATCAAATAAAATATCTTAAATACAATAATTAACATGTTTAACGTACATAATCGGCACTACAGCAGCAAATGAGTTTTCAAGTATATATTAATATTTATCTCTTAGTAGAGCAACATTAGAGAAATAATTGATTCAGCTTTGACTGGTTAATTTTCAAACGCAGTGAGTCAGTAAAGGAACATTATTTTTAGTAATTATTTTTCAAATGTGAATTTTTCCCCGGAGATTTTTAATTTACAAAATCTTTAACTGTAACATTTTTTCCATGCCTGAGTGATAAAAGTATAAATTGCTTATGCTGTCTGAAATCCTATTTCAAAAATGAATCAATTTATTATATTTCTTTTGTACTTTTTAGCTCATTATATAAATAAGAATTTTGTAATTTATATGTATCCTTATTTAAAAATGATTATTGATTTTATTTAAAAATAACTTGTTTTTAACTTTTTAAAATGTTTGATGTATTCCCGGGAATGGAAAAACATGGCAAATCAGAAACCCTAATACAGATGGATCTTCTGACCTTGAAAAAGGTGTTGCTGGAATCTTTTTTATTCACCAATAGGTGATCTTGAATCCTGTAGATTTCCCACATGTAAAATTACTTCAAACCTTACAAGTGTGCATAGGGCTATTAAAAAAGCTTTGAATAACTACCACATCAGGACAATTGAAAGTTCTAGAGGCATTCTACTGTTCTCAGACTCTAGACTTGTGCTCCAGACGATTCTGAAAGGCAATTGACGCAGGATATAATTGCTCTTATCAACAACGTACCTACTTCCCGCAGAACTTTCATTTTCCAATGAACCTGAGAACCTTGCCAAGGTAGCCCGAAATTCTCCTGAACTTTGCAATAGCCAGTAGTAAACTACTCTTCCGTCTACTTAATACGCACTTAATTCCAGATATTAATTATAACCGCGTAATTTCAACTATCATAGCCTTGTGACGGATCTATACGTGTCATTTTTCCACTAATCCTCTTGGGGAAACTTTGGGGCTAGCATTCCCGTTAATTCACAGCCTCTCAAGAAGAACCCGTGATATTTAAATTAGTTTGACTATATAAAGTATATATATAGGTTTTGTAGATGTAATATAGAAGGGGCCGGACAGCTGTTGCGGTGATACGGAGGTGAGAATATTAGATTAAATATTTGGCAAACCTAGCGCGAATTAAGGAAGTAGTTGCTAAGAGATTAAATTATTAGATTGAGGATGTAAGATAGATTGAATCATATTTTATTTATCGGATTAGTAGCGCTTGTTCTCTTTGTCTAGTTCACGTAGTCTGGTTTGCTTAGAGTTATTCATGAGATTAGATAGCTCGCATTATATATCACTCCTAGGGTTTCCTTTTGTAGTTTCACTTGTGATTGATTAATTTTGTTTGAAGAGAAATAAAATAATAGTTATTATGGAGGTTGCTGGTGATGCTTTGTTTCCCCCCACACCTTTAGGTAGGCAAGACGGTGAGAGAAGGGTGCCGAATAGGCCGACACCCCCACAGCCTTACTACGTACAATACACTTTAAAGGGATGAAAATATCTCCTGTTGATCAAAGAAATTACAATACTTGTCCTCGTTGTCCTAACATTCAACTTTCTAAAAATCAAATTATTCTTCTATATTGGCTTAACTCCCCTACATAAACTCCATGGGCCTTTAACTGCTTTACTTGCCAAAGGTTGCCGATATAGCAAGGACCATTTTGGATGCCTTCAGATTTCCCTGCACTACTTGGACAAGACAACTACTACAACAACAGAATGAAGTAGAATGTAAGCATTAATTGCAAAGGAGAATCGTCAAAAATAAGAAAACGATAAAAGGGCATCTGAAAAAATGCCCCCCTCCCCTAAGACAGTATATTCCAAAGAAAGATTTATCGATTGTTAATTATTGTTGCATTTTGAAGCTACAAGAGAGCTAGTGGTGATGGACCTCACAATTTCGAGCCTAGTCAGGTGGCGAAGACGACACATTAGCTGGTTCCTCACTCTCTAGATTTCCACCTGAGAGCTTAAAGCCTTGTATATTTAACGTAAAGTCTCATAAAGAGCTAGAAAAGATTTTTTTGTGTTTTTAATTTTGTGCTTGATTAAAGAGACCGTGAAGGGTGTGACAAATTGGGAAAATTGATGACTAGCGCGAGACTTAAGAAATTAAAATATTGATTTATTATACTTGCCGCTATTAATTACAATATTTAAAGTTAGATACAAATTATTCAAACTATTGAGTATTTTAATACAACAGAATATTTAATTTGTGATGAAGGAGGCAAAACTCAATATTTCTTTGGGAGCCCTCTCTACTCTCTTGTGGTGGGGCAGTCCTTTCTAAAATCTCCAATTTCCCTCGAGGGATATATATATATATATATATAAACTGACACAAAAAAATTACATAGCTGACATTAAATTAACCAAAAAAAAACTTATCGGTATTTTCTACAGTAACAATGACTGAAAATATGTTGAACCGAAATAAACCTAAATTTTTTGAGGTTCCGTTCCGGTTTGAAGCCTTATAATTAACCACTGTAAATATAGCTCTGACTAGAACTCGCATTTTTATTGCGCCCCACACGCATGTAAGATTATTACAATAGATAAAAATAATACTGATAACACACACATATCATTTGTCTCCCTAACATTATACGTTAAACCTAGACGCTTTTACTCATTAGAAATGCAAATTTTAAATTTTACAATGACCCCTTTGTAACAGGAAGAAAACGAAATAATCGATACTTGGAACCATAATCCGTTTATAACATCTTGCTTTATTTTATTATTACTTTTTTTTCTTCTAAAAATAGTTGTGTAACACTCTCCACGATCCGCGACACTGATCATGCACTGTTAACAAGTGAAAGTGGAGCGTTATTAAGTTAATGATATAATTTTTTTTCATTCATCCGACCCAATAAGAACACTCATTATCTTTAACTGATTCCCATTGAGAAACTTAAGGTGGGCAGTTTATTGAATAACTATAACTTCCACTGCCATTTATTACAAGACGTGTTTGTTTGTTTTTCCCTTCACGTGCGATTATTGGATTTTGCAGTGCTATACTGCTGGGAAAAGTGTAATGGTAAAACTTTAAACGCCTTTACTAATTTTATTTCTTCCTAAAATAAACGAAGCGATTCTTAAGAAATATCCAATATTTTTGCAAAGATTTTTAATTTTTTCTTCTCTTTTTATTATTTTGCTTAATTTTCAATAAAGTAATTCCAGATGCTTTGAAAAGGAAAGCGTTGATTACTTTTTAGATTATTGCGTGCTCGTTTTTTAATTATTAACCAGTATATGCATCATTTCTTTTGAGAACCCAAGTTTTATCGGGAAAATTAAATTATCTAAATATTTTCATAAGAATTGATAAGATATTCATGTAAACAATAATGATGTAAAATTAATTAGATGAGAGTTTTTGTTTTTTAAAAGGACGATTCCTTAATTAAATTGATAACAATTTGCTCTGCTTGGGCAGGTTGGGGCCATAATACTATTTACAAGAGTTTTTAGATACAATATTAATATTTAAAATATATTAAGAAAACATTGCTAGGGCTGGTTGCTCTTTCAATTTGTTAAGCAAATCAGTATTGACGTTTGGATGTTTGTCGCACTCATAAAATAAATGTTTTCGGAAAGTTTTGACTATGTTCATAGCCTAAACATGACCATTTTTGTGAAGGTCTGATATGTATTTCTCCTTTACTCTGAATTTTAATATATGGCCGTGGTATCCTAGTGGTCAAGATAATGGACTCGTGACCGGCTTGTCATGAGTTCCAGACTATTACCGCTGAATACCCGCCGTGTAAGAGAGGAGGGGTGATTAAATCTGTCAAAGCACAAACGTCCTCCTGTTGGTGTGATGTGGAAGTTAGGAGAAGGGTTTTCTATAGCTCTGGTGTCGTCTTCGTCACTTGACCGAGTTTCAAAATGACGAGGTCCGTCGCCCAAAGACTTCGAGTTTCTTAACAGTTTGACGTTAATATTCACCCATTGAATTTTCCTATGGCTAAGATTTCAAAAAATCACGTGATGATCACCGTAGCCGAGTGGTCATGGTCTCGAACAAGTGGTCGGCGTTATCGAGTCGCGGGTTCGAGAGTTCGTGCCACGTGAGATCCATCGTATAAGGGGCTGATGCACGTTTAATTTGTCGCTGCTCAGTCTTCGACACATTCAAGACATTCTCGAATTAAAGTGAAACATTTTCGAATATTACTGTTTAGAACAAGGGTGGACAACCTATGACACGTGGTACCTTTTTTCAGTGGCACTCTGCACTATTTCACAAATTTGTCAATCTTTGAGTGGATGGAAAATGATAAATTTGTAATGTACCTTATTTGACATACATCTTCAGAATTATGGACATTAGAATCATCTTTCAGATTTTTTGATAATTCCGTAAAGATAAATGTACATCTATTTTGTAAAACATTGAATATCATTGCTGGAGAGATTTAATTGTCTGAAGGGGGGGGGAGAAAAAATAGCATATACTCTGCCTTCAGTTTTTGTTCTACATATCTATATATGTAAAACATCTGTCCTCTTATGAAAAATATTTCTAGTTCGCAAAGAAATTGTTTAACCACTAAATGCTCAGAATCCTGTTAAATTAAAAGTCACACATTATTCCCCTGATTTTGCGATATGGAAGTGTATGTGTTCTGTGGTGCAAGTACCAAGTTCACATTAAAATTCGTATTTTTCTATTTATTTAACTATACTGAAGGGAAATGCTTATGTTTTACGTAGTGTATTTTTATTTTAATAAATGTTTAAAAATACACAATATATGTAAAATTTTAATTCTTTTTTTTTACATTTGTTGAATAATATATTTTATGCTGTTTATTTTTATGTTAAGAAATATCTTTAAATGATGCAAAAAAATATTACATGGTATTACTATAAATCTGTACTGTTAACCCCTATTCTCTAACTCTGCATGCATCACCACGGGAATCAAATTGTATCAAAAATGTCCTATGTAGCACGCTGAATCATAATGGTAAATTGTGAATTTGAAGTATATTGTTGTTGGATAATATCTTTCGACATGCAGAAACGTTTCATAACGGGTTATATATCTATATTACCGCACGTGAAGACAGTATTAAACCAGAACTAACTAGAAAAGTTGTTAGATTAGATTGCAGTATTTCGATTCTTTGAACTTAAACAAGTTTCAGAAGTATTTTTGTGAAAAGTTTATCGACACCAAAATTTCGGGTGTTACATTTGGACATTAAGCTCTTTATATTGCTCGACTTGATCCATCCAGTTTAAGATTTGTTTCAAGTCTTTTGTAACAAAATCCTGAAGTCCATCCATCAACTAGAAAGCTATTTACCCAACTTTCTTCCAGGTTTTTTTTTATCGAAATGGGTTTAAGCATGGCGATCCCCTTCTTCCCTTTTTCCGATTACAGCTCGAAGTCATCATCGTAATCGTGTACGGAAAGGGCAAACGATTCCGAAAGTGAGAGGGTGGCGAGGAACCTTATCTGGCTTTGCCCCTAACAGGTACTTAGCGTAAAAAAGACTACAGACTAGAATATCGTTGTGTGGAATGTCCACACTAGATACTTTGGGGGTATTTTTATGTTATTTTTCCTACGGGGGATTGTTTTAGATTCCTAAAAAGTGAGAAAGTTTGTTAAAATAGTGCACTTTGGCGAGTTTTAGCTATAGGATCACACTTTAAGTTGAATTCTTTGTAAATGTTTGTTCATTTTGCACTAAATATGTGTGCCTAATAATTTAAAAGTACTTTGTGATTTAACATATTTTTTTCCTTCAAATTTAAACTTTTAAAAGTTCTAGAATATTTATTCAAAAGAATACCCTGAATTGCAAATTACCCTGATGCTGCTTTAAATTTTCCTATGAAATCTCAAAAATGTAACCTAAAATTTTTATATTTAACAAAACTCTTACGCAATCTTGGTTAGTACAGAATAGTAAAGCTTATAAATGAAGCATTTTTTAATACGTATCAACGTTAGCCAAGTTATCACGATCCTGAGCTTGGCGCGGTTTTTGTCTCGTGTAGGTTCCCGATTTTCGTGTAGAAGGGCTGGAAGTTACGTTCATGGAGTCGGGGGCGTTGTGTCAGGATTTCTAGCTGTAGTGCCACTAAAGATCCGACTGCTGCTCATTAAATCTGTCAAGGCTCAAATTACTCCAGTTGGCATGATGTGGAAGTTCGGAAAGGGTTGTGACAGTTCAGATGTCACCTCGTTACTTGACCATGGTTCAAAATTGCGAGGTCCGTAGCCCATCGTATTTCTTTACAGAGAGTGAAACACATATTGTGTTGAAGGATGAACATGTTTCGAGACTCCAGAACCATATTAAACCGTGATGTTGAAGTCTATAGAATGGGGCACCAACTTAAGTGACGTCCTCGTTTCTTAACTTTTGCTCGTATTTACAAGGTTTGTATCCAATAGCCTTTATGTTGCTTCAAAGGGTAGGCATTAATGACTAATCAATCAATTTGTATTAATTAGAACGAAAATTAACGTTGCACAATGTGTCGATGGTCCCTTCAGAGAAGCAAGAGAGACCCGGGTCTGTGATACGGTTATAGTTGCAGCATCCCAAACCGAGAAGACTCTTTGAGCGGAGAATGATTAATCACGTCTGAGAGTCCACTTCAGACGCGGGAAATAAAATTGTTACTCGCACCTACGCCCTCGCACCAGTCCCTCTGCACCCCTGTAAAACCATGGATTGGTTACGATGTTAATTATTTACGACGGACAGCAACGACACTGCCTTTACTCTATACTTCTCTCTCTGTATTGTTTTGCATCTCAAATATTAGTTTCGGAAAAGTAGTTTTATTTCGACTATGTAATATTCTTCTAGAAACTATTTTGTTTTACGAGTCTCTCCAAGAAAATTGGGTTCCTGTGGCTGTCAGTCATTTTCATGTCAAAGATTCCGAATTGAAAAGTTGTTTTCAATCTCAACTGTGTATTTGGTAAATGGGGAATCAACAGGAATAGTTACTGCGCAAATAAAGAAAAGCCATTTTTCCTCATGACAGGCAAAAGCTACACGAATTTTAACGGGAAAAATTTATACGAGATAAAATGCTGTACTAAAGCCCCATGAAAAAACTATTAGCTCTGAATTCATCAACAAACTTAACAAGATAGATGCGTAAGATTTCAGTTAACACTTTCATATAAGGAGAAGAAAGTGTCGTAGTCTCTCACTACCCCTATGATTATTAACTCCCCTTTGCACATTATCTAAATTCGGGTATGTTGGATTCATAATTAACAACTACTAAATTAATAAATCAATATCCTTTATTAATCTGTCTTAATAGATAAACACACAAATATTAATCAAACCTTAAGAACAACAAATTATAGTGGAGTGAGATCAGAATCCAACTATGAACGACGGAACACTAACTGATACCACGGGGAATAACGCATACACTCAAACTACGCATTTAAATCTAATCTATAAAAATCACAGACCTGATATCTCTTTAAGACAGCATTCTTGACTACTTGAAGGATCTATAGAGCGGTTTCAATCCTTGATATCTTCAGTTACGTCCGAACCGAATTAATGAATCTTTTTCAATAATCTTCCTTCAGCTAACAAACTTCACTTAGTTAAACTAATCTCCTAGAATCACCTTCTTAATCAATCTCGTAGTTAACTCCTCTATCAAAACACGTAGTCATCCTCATCTCTTAGCTCTCAGCGGGGATTGGTTAAAATAAATACAATCTTAAAAGATTTTGAGAGAAGGTTAGTGAAACGCGTAAGCACCCGTCACAAAAGAATTTATAAATTTAATGTAGCAGTATGTTAAGAAAAGATTTTAAATTTTAATTTTAAGAGTAGAAGCATATTTAAGTATCAAAATTAATACGTGTTAAATAAAACGGATTTTTTTTTTCGAAAATTAAAAAATGAAATTTTTTTATTGGAATTAAATGTCTTTGACCAATTATATATATATTAAATGTTGTCACACAATATTTATTTGACTTCAAACTTTTGTACAACCGTGAAAGAGTTAGCCCTATTATAATCTTCATAACATATTTCTGAAATATAGAACGGAAAAAAATCGCATATTTTTAGCATTATTATAGTAATTTTTCTGAAAGAAAATAGATTAGAACTATACGTTCTGCAATTGAAATAATTAAAATCATTAAAAGTTTTACAACTACAGAGTATTAAATGATATTAAGAGACACTTATTCTCAGCATAATCTAGAAAGAAAATGTGAATTCAATAAGAAATACGTAAAGCAATACATTTTAGTCATTCCTTTAACGTATAAGTCTCTATTCTATTTTCTAAAAAAAAATATACCTGTATATACTGTTGTAACGCACGGTATAGTTCCAAGACCGAAATGTAGGTGCCGCCATTACAGTATTGTCTTGGACCGGAAGTGTGACGGTACGAAACACTGTAGTATCGTCAGAGAGAGTTTGGATCTGGACAAGTATGCGTTCCCCCTTTTCGATGTCCAATCCTGGACTATGTAAACTTTACTTATTTTCACTTATTCTCACTAAATGTTTGTCTTGTAATTGTCTAAGTGTCTGTTCTTTGTAACTGTGCTATCTTATGCCATTAAATATATTAATTTACCCCGAGTTTCTATTAATTACTTTTGGTTACCCCAAGTAATGACGTAAGAGGCAGTTACAATTGGCGCCTAAACGTCGGCTCGACTCCAGCTCTCTCTCGCTTTTTTTCCCCACAGCCTTAGGGGTGGAAGTGTTTGTCATCCCGACAATAAGAGGATTCGCACCCTGCGAATGAATATTTTCATCCAGAAAACCTGTTAACAGATAAGTGTTGTTTATTCTAAATAATCATGCTCTGTTATTGTGTGTGTGTGTATAAGATTATTATTATTCGTAGTATATATTGTGTGTTACAGGAAAACAACATAATTGAATTTAAAGTTGATAGTCATTTGTCAGTTTTCCTAATCTTTTGAAAACGAAATTTTCATTCTATCGGTTGATCTGATTAAAGCTATTTGAAGGTTAATTATTTATGAGTGCATATTTTCTTCCTAATTAAGAATTTTATGCTAATAACACGTATATGGTTTTGTTATCAAGAAATTATTGCAATTATTATAATAATTTTTTTTCTGTTTTTATGCCTAACATAAAAATAATTCTTTTGAAAGTATATGATTGATTACGAAGTATTACTATATAACATTTGATACCTTGTATGTTATTGATAAAGTATTTACATTTCTGTATTTATTTAAAATTTTTGGAAAATATTTTCAAGTACTTCTACTAAGTGTAAACAAGTTTGTACTATTGATAACTTCAGAGTGAATGAAGTCGAGAGCTCAAACGTCCTCCCGTTGGTGTGGTGTGGTAGTTAGGAGAGGGGGGTGCCAGCTCAGGTGTCGTCCGCGTCACTTGACCATGGTTCAAAATTACGCGGACCGTCACCAAAAGCCCTCGTGTTGCTATTCAGTGCGACGTTAATATTCACTCACTCACTCACTCAGAGTGAATGAATTAAATTATGAACGGTATTTCTATTTAAACGTATTTGAATTGTTTTATAAATCCATTTCATGTTAACTGCTGAAACTCCTTTTGATTAATAATGAATATTATATAAATATTATTATTTTGGTTTTGATGTACTAAAAGTAGAAGATAGTTAATATTGAAGAATTTGTTTTATTTTAATCTCATTAATATTGATTTGTAAATTAATTATCACATTTGAAATTAGAGAATTTAATTGTCATTCATCAAGTGTGCATTATAGTATAGAGTATTTTTTTTATATGTAAAGAAATTTTCAGATACATCAGTATTGTTTAACTATAATATTTCCAAAGTGTTTTCTGATCATTTTTATGGTATATGTATTTTTTTTCTTGGCTAAGACTTTGAAAAAGTTTTTTACTTTGATTATGTATTAAAAATGATAAGAAACGAAAATATTTTTATTTTTCCTTTTTGTGATTCATGAAATTTTTTGAACTGTATATTGTAAGAAAGTGAGATATTATTTTTTGTGGCATAATACTGTACTATTATTCTGTTAGTAATATTTTGTCAAATTTAATTTTGGTCTGTTTATATATAAAATTTAAAAATCAAGGTTTAAATTTGTAATTGATTCAATGTGGAAAAATTTGAATCATGTTTCCAACCAGGGGGAGGGCCCCCATCCAATAGCAACGACTTCCATAGAAAAAGTATAGGCCACCCTGGTCATGAAAGAAGTGCCGCCCCGGCAATCAAAGACTCATATTATAGAAAGGTTTATAGACCACCCTGGTCTCGGAAGAAGTGCCACCCTGGCAATCAAAGAATCCTGTTATAGGAAAAGTTTATGGACCACCCTGGTCTCAGAAGAAGTGCCACCCTGGCAATCAAAGTTTCCTATCATAGGAAAAGTGTATGGACCACCCTGGTCTTAGAAGAAGCTCCTCTGAGGAAAAGAGGATGCCCCCCCCCCCAAAAAAAGAGTACCTCCTGTTTCCGAGCCGAGACGTCAACGGAACGTCTGTAACGCACGGTATAGTTCCAAGACCGAAATGTAGGTGCCGCCATTACAGTATTGTCTTGGACCGAAAGTGTGACTGTACGAAGCACTGTAGTATCGTCAGAGAGTTTGGATCTGGACAAGCGTGCGTTCTCCATTTCGATGTCCAATCCTGGATTATGTAAACTTTACTTATTTTCACTTATTTTCTGTAAATGTTTGTCTTGTAATTGTCTAAGTGTCTGTTCTTTGTAACTGTGCTATCTTATGTCATTAAATATATTAATTTACCCCGAGTTTCTATTAATTACTTTTGGTTACCTCAAGTAATGACGTAAGCGGCAGTTACACTGTTATATAACTGATCTAGCAGCTAAATATCTTCGTAGTTTCATCCTATATGCAGTTTTTATGTTGATAACCAGCAGGGAAGGATTCCATGGAACATCTGTGCTGCTCGTCCTGGGGCTTGAAGGAGGGGTGAAGTTTGCGAAAATCCCCCTCTTAAATCCTTTACCCAGTCGTTTTATGATTCAAGGGATCAAACTGAATTTTGTACAAATTGTTAACTGTTCAGACTATTGCATATCAGCGTAATTTCTGTTTTTTTTTAATATAAAAATGTTTCTAACTTTACTTATTTAAACTTAATAAATTTCCTTTAAATAAAATTTTTTTGAAACTTTTTATTTCCGAAATAATTAATTGAAACCACGCATTTTTAAAAGTTCCTGCATACTATTTTAAGGATTTTTAAAATAGCCTATTATTTAAAGTCCGTGTTTTAAAATTTTAAAAAAACTTTCATCCATTTTTTTATGACGTGGATTTTTTTTTCTAAAATAGAGATAAAGTGCAACGCATTAGTTTATACAAAAAGATTCAATTATGCAATGAAAAAATACTAACTTTTTACTTTTAAGACATTACACTTAGCACATTCATCGCGGCAATGGCGCCCTTTTCTCCCGTCCTCTGCGCTACGAATCTGCTTCACTCACCGCAGAGCTGAAATTGTAACAAAACACAATTTCCTTTAAAACTTGTACATTTTACTTTGAAAAATAATATTGAATTGAAATCACTGTTCTCACTTTAAGAATTTTTTTTAGATCCTGAAAGACGAGTTATTTCGTTACTCGCGATAAAAGTGTCTATAAGAAAGCCATTGGTAGGGAATAATGAACTATCTCTCACTTTGATACTTTTCAAGCATTCCATAATTTGTCGAAAGAACGCGATACAGAAGTATGCGACATTGAAGAATGCGGAAATTTTCACAAAATCTTATTTCTTAACTGAATGTACGATTTATTCAAAGAGAATAAATTTCAATTAAATGTGAATTCTTCTGCTGGCGTAGGAAACATATATGACCTTAACACTTAAGAATTGACATTTAGTGAAAGTAAAGCAGCGATATTGTGTTTTCTTAAGGTAAGTCGGTACCCCCTATCCCGCTAATGTTAAATTGAGCATTTTTATGTGCCTTTCTCTCATAAAATATTAAATGTACAGACTTAAATTTTTTTCTGTATATTAATTAGACTTTTTTATTTAAACTGAAGTGAACTTTTTCAAATATATTGTTTAGTTTTTTCAAAAACTTTCATCGTAATGTATCACTATGAATTTTTTGAAAAATGTCATTTTTTTTCACGATAACTGACTTTTACAAAAATATTATCGGTATATTAATAAAAGTTCACTTCAGGATATATAATAACATATCAGTAATATTCAGTGAAGATTGCAAGTGCTTCCGTTGAATAGGTTCTGTGAAAATGGTACTCGCATTTTTAAAAACACCGTTTTGAGATAATTGCATTTTTATTATAAAATGTCACTTCATCAAAAAAATTATGAATTACAATCTGTATTTGCACTATTTTTTTAAATATTAGCTTATTCTCAATAACTTCTAAGACTTTTTACTTATTTCTTTTACTTAGATTTCTCAGAAAATACATGTATAGCATTTTTCACTTTTAATCTATCGAGATATTTTATAGCATTCGCATCATTTTCCTCAAATTATGCATCAATTTCTGAAGAATTTTTAGTTCTGATACATTACTGTCCATCCAAGTTGACTATAAGTATCATAAATACCATGTAAAAATGTGTCAATACATGAAAATATGGCTTTGGTAATACATCATTATACGACATTTCGAAAAATTTCATTACTTTTTTATAAATTCACATGTAAACACACAATTTCTTAAAGTATCAGAATTAAAAGAATTCTTAAAATATTACATAAATGGTATCCAAAACAACAAGAAAACTGATTTTATGTTTTTAAACATGAAATTTGTGTATTTTTTGTATGTAACAAGTTTTGTGCAACGAAAAAGGGCATTGCATTTTGGGATATATTTATGTACCCTTTACTAAAAATCTATTGAAAACAAAGCTTAAAAATTTATGTGTGCATTAAATTAACATTTATCTTTATACAGAAGTGAAATTTTTTAAAAAAATTGATCAGCCTGTTTAAAAATGTAATTTTTGCACAGTAGAATAATGAATTTTATAGAAACTTTCCTTTTCTATGTTACGACATCTGCTTTTTAGCTAAATGTCTGAGGAATATCTCAAAAATTTCACTTCAGTATACACAATATATATGAAATATAAAATAAAAAATTCCAGTTCATGCATACAATAAATTTTTTTTAAAAAAAAGACACAAATTAAGAAATATAATACATGAATAAATGACATTTTGAAAAGTTTCACTAGTGCTTTGTATATTCACATGTACACACAATTTCTTAAAGTATCAGAATTAAAAAGTTTATTTAAATATTACATAAATGATATCCAAAAGAAAAAAATTTGTTTTTATGTTTTAAAACATGAACTTCATGTAATTTTATGTGCATAACAAGCTTTACAGGTAACGACAAAAATCATCCCGTATCATCACATATATATGTTTACTTTTTCTCAGAAACTGTTAAATATTAAGACTTCTGATTTAGTCTGAATATTAATTAGACTTTAATATTTATGCTGAAGTGAGATATTTCAAATATAATGTTAAGTTTTTTCAAAACCATGCAACATAAAAATATTACTATGAATTTCTTGAAAATTTTCATTTTTTTTCTACGATAAATGCTTTATGTTAAATTATTTTGGGAAAATTTATAAAGGCACACTTCAGTGTACATGGTTATGTTCAGTGTACATATGAGTTATGTTTTACTGAAATTTTATGAGCATCCTTGCATTATTTTCTGAGAAAAAAGAGCATAAATTTTTATAAACAAACTTTTTGAAAAATGCATTTTTAACATGAAATGTCACTTTATCACAAAAATTATGACCTTCCAACATGTATTTGCCACATTTTATTCAACATTATCATCAAGTCAATATATTTAAGTAAAAAAAGCATCAAAAATGTTTTCAAATTGTCAGAAAATACATATATAACATTTTTCAGTTTTTGTTTAACGAGATATTTTGTAAAATTTACATCTATTATCACAAAATCGCTATAAATTTTAGAAGAATTTGTAGCATTTATGTATTACAAATATCAAAGTAGAGCAAATATCATCATAAATATAATGGGAAAAAATTTATCTATATGGTTTTGGTGTGCATTTGAAAAAACATGATTTTACGTCATTTCGAAAGTTTTCATATGTGTTCTGTGTGTTCACATGCAAACATAAGTTTCTAAGACTTTTAAATTTCAAAAGTTTCTCTAAACTGTACACATGATTTCTTAAACAGCAAAAATAAAACTGTTTTTATGTTTTTAAACATGATATTTAGGTATTTTTATGTATTTAACCAGCTTCTTGCAAGGACAAATGGTATTACACATCTGAATTTTTGTATGTACAATTCATTCAGAAACTTTTGAATATTTAAGTTTAAAAACTTGTCTGTACAGTTAAGTATCATTTATATTTATACTGAAGTGATATTTTTTTTTAAAAAATTAGTTTTTTTAAAACAGACATTTATCATCTAATTTGTTTGTTTTTTGACACATGTGCTCTAAGCTAAATGTTTTTTTTTTGTTGTAATATTTTCAAAATATCACTTCAGTATCCACAATAATGCATAAGGAATATATAATGTAAATTTGCAGCTTTTTTTTTTTCACATACAGTAAATTTAGAAAAATTTTATTTTTTTAAAAAGTAATTTTAAAATTATAAATAATGAAAATAGTAGTTTTGAAAAAAATCATACCTTGTGAAAGTAAATATTTAATAAGAAATAATACTTTAAAACTTGGAAGCATGTTGTAACTCGAAATTCCGCCACCAAACTAATACAGTTAATCGAACAGTCAACTGTTATCTAAAGTTAATTGCGTTTGAATAAACAAAAAGAAGGCTTTGCAATTGTTTCAGGATATTTAAAAGGCAAATATCTGTCAAAAGGGGGCGTGGCCCACCAGTTGATAATTTTTAAAAAGTCATTTTGACATAGTTCTAATTGAAAATATGGCATAAATGTTATATCCCTAGAAAGGTAATGAAATACAGATTTCAGAAATATCAAAAACTCAAAATCGATCATTCCATGATTTTTACCCTACTGACCTCCCTTAACTACTGAAAGCTGTAGTCTGGCTTAAAATTATAAAACCCATCGTCTAAGCTTAACTTTACGATTTTATTGATATAAAAGTTTTGGGGACATATTAGGCAAGTAATTATGGTTTCTAACTCTCTCTCTCTCTCTCTATATATATATATATATTTCAGTCAGTTCATAAATTCAGATCTTAGTGCCAGTAAACTTATACACGTTAAACCTTCCGAGGTTCAAACCCCCCAGAATGGAATGCCAACTATTATATCGTTCTCATCACTTGACCGAAGTTCAATACAACACTGACCGTCGCCTATATCTCTTGTGTAGCTTCGTTGTGCAGAGTTATTTTAAGAGAAGTCACGCACTTGATACTAACGTTTGTGGTCATGCGGGGTGACTCCGTCACCTCATTCCTTTATTTTATATTTATTTTTATTGTACACGATAAAAATCGTAATTCCATTGAATTATTAAATTAAGAGAAATTATACTTACCTACCTTCAAGGACTTTTCAATTTTTCTTTGACAAATTGTTAAAAAATCCAATTGAACTGTGTGACGGGGCTATTCGCGAGATATTAGTACTAATCCTCTTGGGAAACTTTGGGGCTAGCATTTATACTATTTCACAGCCTTTTCAGGAAAAACACGAGATAGTCATATGTTAATTAGTTCGACTGTATAAAGTCTAAGATTTGTAATTGTAAGGGGGAGAAGAAGTTGCCAAGTGGCCACGTAAGTATATCGCCGGAGAATTACTTCACGAACTTAGCGCGCGTTTAATAGATATAAATTATAAGAGTAAATTGTTAGACAATTGAAAGAAAATAGATTCAGTACCGACCTGAGGTTAGCAAGTGTTCGCCTCCTTGTCCATTCTGGTAGACGGGTTTACTTACAATTGAATATTAGAACTGAATATTAGAATTAAACATATTAGAATTGAGTGTGTGTGTTAGGATTAATCGACGCATTAGGGTATCACTCCTAGGTTTCTACTTATATTTAAACTTGTGATTGTTTAAGTGTTTGTCAGTCCTGAATAAATATAATTGTTATTATGGCTTTTGTTGGTGATGATATGTTTCCTCCCACACTTAGAGACGCGCCGGGCAGAGTGAGCGGGGTCCAAAATAGGACCTAGCCACCACAACTGAACTAAAATATTTCAAATATATGTGACTTTATTAGTACACATAAATCAAAGACAACTTTATGCTAACATTAGAGGAATGATATTTGCAAGAAAACTGTCCGATTTCGTTTAAGTTATTGTAGTTTTAATTTCTTTAGATGATCGACAAATAGCATGTTGAACTTTTTCTTGTTTGCGTCTTTTTGACAGGGCGCAATCACTTATCACTTCATATCTTTTTTTTTTTAGTTCCTTTGGTGGCATTTGAAAACCTTCCTTTCGACTCAAGCGTTTCATGCTCATTGCTTTTCTCAAATTTACTTTCGCTATCATGATTAATATCCATGATTTCATCAGATTCTTTCCTTGCTTCATCTTTCCGGTCTTGCTTTTTCAGAAGTTTCAATTTCCTCCAATAGAGATTGAAGATGCCCATTTTTTTTTATTATATTCATTTACGTTTGTCGTGACTGAAAGCCACCCCTTACACTACTGTCTATCTGAAAATACTACTGGATGTGTAGGCGGACTTAAATGATCAAAAGACATAATTGCAAATCAAATAGATTTGTTGATTCTAATCAGTACAAAAGTTTAGACACACACAATTCAATTAAGAAAAACAAATAGGAGGGGAGTACGAAACGGCGAATCACTACTAGCGGACTATTCAGAACGTCAACTGAATCTAGGAAAGCTTAAACGCGCACCAGTACAGCTACGCCACGTACGAATATTCGTAATATCTTAAATAAAATCACTGACCTTATATATTACATCGGCTGTTCCTTCGTGATGAATTTTGCCCTTTTTAATGGCTGGAAGAATGGGGGAAGAATCCACGCTCTGTAATAAGGATATTCACGATCTTCAATCCGCTTCCCTTCACGTACCTCCACACGTAACCGCTATCTACGATTATCAACAACTTGTGCTGACGTCCCGATATTTAATTCGCTTGACTTCTCTCTTCTATTACTTCACTTTACTTAACCCAATAACTCGCGAAACCCTAACTTATATATTTTATTTGCATAAATCACGCCTGGCTCTCGGTGAAGATTGGTTGAAATAAATAAATTATTTTAAGAAAAATAGAGGAGGTTATATATATATATAAAGACCGTATAGATTCGTCACACGTTTATATACTATAACGAGTCCTACAACACCGCAATTAAAGATACTTAATCGTTCACAGGGGAAAAAATGTATCATTTTCATTAAAAATAATGCGGAACATAAGTGGTCGCGTGGGGAACTTAGTCACTTCAAATACCTTAAGATTATGAAATACGTTTCCCACTCCCAAAAAAGAGGGAGATATGTAAACAAATACATTTTAGTTCCCATGAATATTGTCATTTAGGAGGATACTGACAAGGTCATTGGTAACAAACAAGCAGTTTTCTCAGATTTCGTGAGTCTAATGTGGTGACTGTGACGCTTGAAACCTCTCTCGTGTTAATAAATAATCAATCAACCAACTAACACTGCAAAGCAAATAAGTCACTAGTTCTTGAATTCAGGCTTACCTATATTGCTTTTCTATATTGTCTTGTTAGCTTTTCCATTTAATTTGTACTTGCCTTTGGCCAATGATGTAAATTGCTTGGTACAAATGTAAGTAAAACACATCACATTTCTCATGCAACGTTAACAAAACTGGTATTTAACTAATAGAACTTGTAAATTTAATGGTGAATCATTCAGTTTATCTTCTATTAGTAAGTTGAAATATCTTTTTGAAATATTTCTTTTACACTTACAGACTGCCTACATATCCAATTGTACCGTGACAGTAAGGAACGCTGCAAGAATGGTCCCACTAAGGCCTCCCTCTCTTTGGAAGACTTTTTGGGTCTGGAGACAGGCTTTACCCTGGACAAGGAGAGCAACACGCTGGCTATCATCTGCTCCGAGCTGGTCGTGGTGTTGGCCTTCGACAATCGGGAGCTTCTTATCCAATGGCAGGTCAAGATTAGGGCTAACCTTGTCGAAGGTAAGACTTTCCATTTATTTTTAAGATGTTACCATTTCAAAAGAAGTGCTTCAAGTTTAGATCCTAAATACAAAATGCTGTGTATATTTGGTTAGGAACTTATACATACTTTTAAAATAAAATCAATCTTTTTTTAACCATACTTAGTTTCATTTAAAACCATTTTCTTTCATATGCCATAATGAACCTGTATTCATTGAGTTGAACACTCTACAATTACGGGAAGATGTATTGCTTATAAATGAAAAATTCATTCTGTCTTATGATGTCAGAAACAAAATTTTAAAAAATATGCATTACTTTGTGACGGGTGCTTACGCGTTTCACTAACCTTCTCACGCATTCTTTAAATGTTTTATTTATTTCAACCAATCTCCACCGAGAGCCAAAAGTGTGATTTATGCAAATAAGATATTTTATAAGTTCAGGTTTAGCAAGTTCGAAAATGATATAAAAGGGGGAAATGAAATGAAGAAAGGAAGGAATTGAGAGAGTAGTTTTTCTAGTGGAAATATAGTCGTCGGGAGTAAAGTTTATTGAAAAGTATACATAAAATCAGTTCGGGATAGAACTGAGAGATAGCTGAGATTGAAGCCACTCATTAAAGTAATCCAGATATTGAAGAAGTAGTTAGAAGAACCTGCCATAACAAAAGGTATCAGGTTAGTTTGTTTTCACAATTTAAGTATAAGTGTGTAGCTTAATTGTACGCGTCGACTACCGTAGATTCAGTTAAGATTCCGTCGTTCATAATTATTGAATTCTTCTCATACTCCACTGTGTTTTATTGTTCTCAAAATTTGAATAGTATTTGTGTAATTTCTCAATTAAGAAAAGTTAATAAATAAGATTGATTTATTAAATAAGTAGTAATTAATTATGAATTCAACACATTCAGATTTAGATAATACAAGAAGGGGAGTTAATAATCTTGGAGGTAGTGATAGGCTACGACAACTTATAATCGTCTTATATTAATTTTCTATGCGCACTACCTTTTAATAGCTAATTTACTTTTGGTTTTGTTAGATGGTGTTTGGTTTTGTTAGCCAACAGATGTCACTTCATAAACATAAGATAATCCGCATATATTTCAATTCAAATGAATGGAAAGTTTTCCAGGTTTGTCTTGATAGTAGGGTAAAAGATCCCATGAAGTTTATTTTTTAAAAAAATATTGCAAATGAAATATGTTTATGTTTTATAAAAAATCCAATATAATTTGAGAGTTTCGCTTAATGTACTCTTATTAACATGTTTTGTAATTACTAAGACCTGGGTTCCATTATATTGGAGCTAACACATCCCCACAAGGGACATTTGAAAGGATGGGATCCCAAAGCCTTGCCTCGTTCTTGACTCGGCCTCAATAAGATCATGATCCAAATTATTTTAATCGTCAAATGCTTTTCCAGGACATAATCTCGGATATTGTTGGAAATTTCCAGCTTTATGCCATCTAAAAATAGCTGCAAGATTACATTATTATACCACGAGTCACGAATATCTTTGTTACTGGTTTCCGTTTGTACGAGTATTTTACAATGTATGTTGTAACGTTTTCCTGCCACGCAGCTGCAGAATTGACTTCCTTATGTAGATGGCATTACAAAGTTCATATCCACACGTGCACCACTAAAATATTGTGTGTAGGGGTGTTCATCTGACATCACACCGACAACTGATGATAGTGAGAAACCCAACGACTGGATCCTACACCTTTGAGCTGAAACCCCAAATGTAACTCGAGGTGTAAAAAGCTACCGCCCCCACCTCAACACGCTTGAGAGACGGTCCATTTTGGAACACTGGAAAAAAGGTTGTTTGCCTCCTCCTTCCCAAATAACATGTTCTGTAGAATGGAAATAGTTATTAGTTTGAATAACTTTTAACCAACTGTCCCTACTGTAATCAATAGCTGTGGGAGTAATAAATCACTTAATTTCTTAACTCTCACGCTACCCATCAATTTTCCCAATTGTCACAATGATTTATGCTGTCTACTTAAAAAGGTTGCATAAGGTCCAGAACCTCAAGAAATCTTAATATGTCTCTGATCCCCATGAACGTTTTTGTTAGAAATATCTTCTATGTAATTACAAAATTATCGTTCGGGACACCAGCATGGAAAGTAATTTACACAAAGCATACCTCCTCTTTTGAAATCGTTCAGTTGTGTTATACGATTCTTCAAAGATTGTTTATTTCCTTAGAGGTTTCTAGTAGTTTGTTGATCTAGTAGGTTGTTTAAGGTATCCGACTAAGTTGAAAATGCCATTTTCGGTCAAAAATCACATTTTCTTATTTTACCATTTTAAAGTTCAAGCAATTAGCTTTCTAAATCTGTCTTTGTTTTGTCTGTGCGATAATTAGAAAAAAAGTTACAGGTGTTTAAAATATTTTTACAGCTGTCATTCGGAACCGGAAGTGGCGAAATCGAAACCGGAAGTTGTCTGTTTAACATGCTTTTTACCGATAATTTTTGCAGTTTCAACCCATTATAATTTTAAAAACTATTTCTGACAATTTTTTTAGTTATTTAATTGATGGGCAACAATTTCGATCTTTTAATTCGACTCTTGCGATTTGCAACATTTGTTTCTTCTGACCTCGCATGTTTTTGTTTTGATTTGGCCCTTACGAATTTTGATCCTAAATTTCTTCTAAAAACTTAACTTTTTTCGATTTAATTGTACAATTTTTGATCGTTAATGGTTTCTAGACATTCTGCTTTTAAAAATTCAAGTTATAATGGTTCATAAAACTATAAAAATAACTTCTTGAAAATGCTACAGTGGACTGATAACAGTAGATTGGTAACAAAAACATTGGAAGTAGCAATTATTCAAACTTGTAATGAACAAAAACTGGATTCACTGAAGAATTTTTCACAGTGCAAAGAATGTTTTAATGGAACATTAAGAGGTTATGGAATATTTTATTTAAATATTTTGGGTAGTATGTGTTTCTCAATTTGTGTTTCTTCAATTGTTTTGAGAAGAATCTGTACCTGCATGAAGATTACTTGTTTGGACTGACTTCTAATGTGACTTTAAAATGCTCCAAATGTACTTTTATTGTCAATTTTTCAGCTACTAAAAAGCTTAAAAACCAAACTTCAATTAATTTGCAACTTATTTGTGGAATGTGAGTTATTGGAAGATGACATTTGTCTGCGAAAAAGTTACGTGCTAAGCTGAATATGCCCTGTATGGCAAAAAGAGCATATAGACTTTGTGAAAGAAATATCTTGGCTGCTGCTACATCAACGGCTAAAGATGTCATGAATGCTGCTGTGTTGGTAGTAAAAAGCATTACAAAATGTTCCAACACGTCAATTGGAGAATGTGGAATATCCGTTGATGACAGATACATGGACATTCTTCCCTAAAAGTTTCTATAGAAACTTTATCCATCGCCACTGGGAAACTTCCAGATTAGGAAATTATGTCTAAGTTTTGTAGAATTCTAAATGTCTAGTCGAACATGCGTGTTCCTGCATTCATCTGGTATTTACTTCAATCATGGAATCTGTTAGTGCGTACAAAATCTTTGTGTGATTTTATACCACGAGATCTTAAAACAATGTTGATTTCTATGGTGTGTGATGGTGATTCCCAAGGATACATTTTAGTTAAAGATCTATTTGATGTCAACAGTGTCATAAAATGAGTGCCTAATATACTTCTAAGAAAGAGTGAGTATTCGGCAAAGAAAACTTAGAAAAAGCCAGAAAAACCTCGGTGGGAAAGAAAAACTTTCCAGTGTTATGATTAATAAAATTCAAAACTATTATGACAGTAACACCAATCACGTCAAAGCTCTGCTAAGTGCGGCATTTTTTCTCGGTGGCTCCATCAGAGAGATACCCATGTATGTGTATGAACCATGCCCAACTGGAGCTGAGAGCTGGTGTGAGTATCAATGAAGAACAGCCACCGGAAAAAATATATATAAATAAAGGTGTAAGCCTTTCCATGAAACTTTTAAATATTGTTAAACCTGTGTATACAAAGTTGTTTGATAAGCAGTTATTATAAAATTGCCACCACGGTGTGACACAAATGTAAACAAATCATTTAACGCGTTTTTTTGGCAAATTGTTCTGAAAGAAACTTTTATTGAACTGAAAACATTTTCTTTGGGTACCCATATTGCTGTCATTATTTTTAACAAAGCTTTTATTTGTTTGTTTGAAAGCTTTTGGCAAAAATGCAAATTATTATACACTGCGTGATGACAGATTTCTTGCCATCATTCGCACAGTGACTCGAAACAACATTCTTTGCCTTTTTAAAAATCAGCCAGAAAAAAAATGTAGGGCCCAAAGAAAGATAAAATTTAATAAAATAGCAAGGAGTGGAGGTGTTAAATATAAATCATAGAGTTTTAGTAATATACTTGTGATATTTTGTTTTGAAATTACATTTATAAAGTTTAAATGCATTTTTCTCAAAACTGTTTTTTTGTAAATTTCTTGATATTTCAAATGTGATATCTAAAGAGCCAATAGAGATACTTGTATGAAATTTTACACAAATGTTATTAATAGTATTATCTAGAGGTTGGACTAGCAGCTAAGAAATTGAACAATTTTTAGTGATTTTATAGTTGGATTTCCTTATAAAAGTATCGAAAATTTGAATGAAATTCATAGGTTGTAGCTTCGATTAGCTATAACTTTTGATTAAAAGAAAATAATTTAAAACTTGTAGTACAACCTCTAGAAATGTGTTTGAAAAATGTGCTGCAGCAATTTTTTTTGTAAAATATAAATTATTTTTAAAAATAAAGCCTTTGAAAAAATTTAAAAAATTAATTAAAATTTCCTTAAAATTTTTAATTTTTGTAAATTTTAATGTATGTATATTATTTATAACTGTATTTTTTATCATAGTGCAAAAAATAAAATTAAAAATGTAAAAGTTTTAGTGAATTTTAGAAAAATAAAAAAAATAGGTCTCCGAACGTAGTCGGATACCTTAATGAGCTTTTATTATCATCTAATTACAAGCTGTTACGGTATATGTGGAATAGATAAGAATAGATAAGACACCCATTTAAAAATGAGTCGTCTTTCGACCATCCAATAAAAGACGACTATTTGTCCACCCAGAGTTCACTAATGGCGGGAAAGCATCAGTAAGACATTGAGTGTGATAATTGCATGAGAAAATTTGTTTGCTAAAAAGGTGATTATGTTGTTACCTCTCTCACCGGAAAGAGGTGTGGAGTTCCATTGGAGCACCAGTGCCATGAACAGCCAACTTTATAGAGGGACTTGTTAGGGACCACGCAAGGTTGTAACAGCCTCTGCAAAACCATAAGGTGTTTTCTGTGAAGTACAGCAGTGAGCCAAAGTCAAAATTGAAGGACTGTGACAGACGGGTGTTCAAGAGGATTAGTCGCCCGAAAACGCAAGACTACACTTCGACAGAGAAAGTACGAGATGAATACTCGCTTTCAGAACCCTTACTCTTCGGATCATTTTCGTGTGGTCCTTACAATTTTAAGATCAAAAAGCAAATTCGAGGGGAAAATTATTCTATACTTAGTATACAAACTTTCTAAGAATCTATACTGCATAAACATATGTTAGAAAGGCACAGGCTATCTACTTTTCTAAATAATTCCAATTTTTTCTAAACTGCTTTAAAATTAATCTAATTATTAAAATGTCTTCATTGGGCTTTTGGAGCATAACTGCAAAAAGCATGAACTTAAAAACATTATGAGTATTATTTTGCAAACCTATACAGTTAAACATTAAATTTTAGACAATCTAATTGTGAATAAAAGGAAAAAAAACATCCGTACTATCATTATTTTTTGTATTCCTCCAACTTAAAAAAAAAACTCTTTCAACGTGATATCATAATGGTGGCTTTGACCCAAACATGCAATTTTACTCGTCTAATTGCCAGACCAGGAGTCTCCTCGGGTGCTTTTTCAATCCTCTCGGATGGCAACCACGAATCCCGAATCCGTCCCAATTACACATGAATATTTCAGAGCTCCCTCCCCCCTTTAATGACGACGAGGAATCTCCACTAATGGCTATAATTAGCGTTAAAGAATAATAAATCTGATTTCTGAGTAGTTAGAGGATCCGTGGCCGTGACATTCTGGAAAAAGCTTTGCCATAATCAACCTCTGGTTTGAAACGCTTTTAGAATTTTCAGTCCAAATGTTGCTGGTGTTTGACTGATACAATATACTTATTTTCAGTTGGAATGTTGTTAGAAACTTGTATAATGATGGTAAAATATTTTAAGAAGCTTGCATTTGAAGCAGTAGCGAGTGAGTTGTGTGAATTTTGTATTTTAATAAGCACAAAAAGTTAACTCGCGTTTATTAAGGTACTTTGATTCGTATCGCAATGGAAGGAAAATTTCTTATTACTCTAATATATCTAACTCGAGGTAAAATATAGTTGTATATATGAACAAAAACGTGTATCCGTTTAGGTTTTATTGACTTCTAAGGGTAATCTAAAACTACTATCTGTTTTGACTGAAGATTTATTTATTTTTGTTTGTTTCAAAAGCTTATTCTAGGCTATTTATATTTATTTGCACAATTTCTTCCATTTTCACATTATAACATAATATATTGTATGTATCAAATATTGTATGTATTCATTTCATTATTGTAGAGTCACTTCATTTTGGAGATTTAACTTCCTTGTGGAATTTTGAATAGGGACGGTTTTTATTTATTCACTTTTAAGGTATCCGAACACGTTAAAATGACCAAATTGCAGTTAAAAGACAGAAATTTGTTTTTTTACTTTTTGTATAGAGCTGTCTTTTGGCTATACAAAACATGTTTTGTTTCTACGCTAGCTAGAGGCCAAGTTACGATCAGTTTTATAAAATTAGAAAAACCGGAAGTCGGTCTTTCATTTACCAGAAGTGGACTTTTAAATTGTTCAAAATCTGTCATGGCGAGTCTGATAACTCAAAATGTTATAAATGCAATTCTATAAAACACTTTGAACCTGATATTTTTTTTATTTTCTAGGGAATGGGCACAAAATATTTCTTACTGTATGGATATTTTTTGAGTTATGGCTTGTTCTTTAAATAATGATCTCATAACGAAGGATATTTCTTACGTTTAAATTTTTTTAAATTTTAATAAAACATTAAAATTTTAGTACATGTTCTAGATAAATGCACCTAATTTGTAGTAGTAATGCTTTTACTGTGATATAAGTTAATTACTTTTTTCTCTAATTGCTTTGGGGTGTTACAAATATCACTATTAGTGAAATCTTTGCAATATTTTGATAAATTAAAAAAATATTTTTAAAACATTGTAATATAGTTAAGTAATAGTATCTATTGGTATTGATTCCTAAAAAAGCATTTGTATTTTTTTTAAATGTACTCTGAATGTGTTTGTATATCTTAAATATCAATTAAATACTTGTACATAGGGATTTCAAAACTAAGGTTAGCAAGAGCTCTGGCAGGTGTACAAATTACCCGTATGAATATAAGTCCCTCTTAAGATAAAGAAGAAAATAACAGTATTCAAACGGTGCCGGTAGATGGAGCTGGTTCTCTTGTAACATGGCTAGATCTCAGTTAGATGATGGCAGTGTTGATGGGGAAACTTAGTCTGCTATACTGTAATAAGAAATGTGATACGGTTTTTGAAAAATTAAGAAAAATACGCTTGATTTGTTTCACCGCCAACTGGTAAACGTGTACAGTACAATTGTTACGTCAGAAAAACAGGTGTGGCTTTTGGTTAACGGAATTTAACAACGGCAGAACAAATGTGCGAAATGAAAAAAAAGAACAGTGTGATCGAGGACATCCACTGCAGATGACAATATTTGCCGTGTTGAAACTTCCTTCTCTTCGATTCTTTAAAAATATATTTGGGAAAATCAGCATTTCAGAACCGCGATGCTGAGATTCAGCAAGCCATTTTAAACCTTCACGTTGATTTCTACAAGGCTTGTTTCGGTGGTTTTGTGCCGATGGCTCAGATACCCCCATAAGTGTGGTGAATATGCAGGGAAGCAATATGTACCTGTGCCATCCTTCAATGTATATATATGTATTTATTTCTTGAATTAACCTTTTTAATTCTCTGAATGGTCGTGTGTGTGTGTGTGTGTGTGTGTGTGTGTGTGTTGTGTTTTGTGTGTGTGTGTTGTGTGTGTGTTGTGTGTGTGTGTGTGTGTGATGCCTTACTTTTTAAAAAAAAACCTCTAATCTCAGTGTAAATAACGGTAAGTAATTTTGAAAATTCTTAAAACATTTTTCTGTCTTCCTTGAATGTTGATTTTTTTAAAGAAAATGATGTGGTAATTTTATTTTACAATTAATTGTCATTGCTTTTAAGAAGAGATGAAACAAAAAAACATTGTTCTGTTGTATTGTTTTGCGCATGCAAGTGAGCATTCATATGTATTTTGATACGAGATTAAATGAACAAAACTGCAAATGAGAACTTTTAATTCTATTAATTACATTTCAAAGGTATTCCAAAGTAGAAAGTTTACTTTCATTTAAAAATTAAATAAAATGAAAATCGTTTAACGCGAAAACTGAGGGGGACTGAAATATTTTTTATTTGTTGAAAGAATTTCGTGTTAAAGTGTACTGGAAAAAAAATTCATATATTCAACAAAATTAAGTTTATTAGAGTACATTTAATTTACATAGATATGTATATATGGAGGTATTTAATAAAAATCAATGAAGCAAAAACATTTACAACGTAATGAAATTTAATGCAAAATTTTCAAGTTTTTTGAAAAACAAAACATTTACTGAGTTTTTGGAAAATAATCTGATGTCCTTCTTTGCATTGCCTTTTAGCATCAATTTGTTAAATTCTTTGATGTCGTCTATTCTGTTGCTCATTTCACTTTTAGAATGTACATCTAAATAACTGCGCGTACTTTTCCTGTTCCTCGTTTTGGCTGATGTCGGAATAAGAGCTGCATTATTCATTTCATTTTCGTCCTTGGAAACTAAATCAATGATATTTTTTGAACTTTGAAAAAACTCCAAAATGTTTTTGTCTCATAATTGGGACTGTACATACACTATCTTCATCTAGTGCAACGAATTCCCCCTATGATATAATAAGACAGTCCAATAACACAAACTTTCTTTTCCTTGAAGGGAAATCTTTTCGCGTTAAGCAATTTTCTTTTCGTGTTAAGAGCCAAAAATGTATGAAAATATTGAATAGCTTGTCAGAACCGTTGTAGTAATTAATGTTAACCGATATTTCATCTTAGATGATTTAGCATTAAACGCATTTCACTGTATATAACTTTGAAAAATAAAAAAGGTACCAATATACCAGCAATTAATCTACTTTTTCCATTGTTGTGGTGGCATAACTAAAATACCATACGAATACCTTACTTGTACAAAGATATGTCTCTCTCTTGTCTCGTGATTTAATAAGTAATGTTACCTATTATCTTCCCATCAGAGCAACAATTCCTGGTGCAGATAGCCCACGTTCCTCCGAAGAGCAAGCTTCCATGTGGACCATGTCGGCTTCATCTACAGGATCACACCTTCTGCCTGGTGTCTGGAGTGCCTCCCCGACTTTTGGGCACCTGGCCCATCAAAGAGCTCAGACGGTTTGGGGTGATAGAAGGAAAATTTTGCTTCGAAGGCGGATCACTCTGTGGGAAAGGTAGATAATTATTGTAAATTTTCAATCTTCATTCTATAAATATAAATAGTTTCTTCACCATTATTATATACTTATTTAAAACTATTTTTAAAAGCATTCTTAGGCGCATATAGTTGTCTGCAGGTACTGATTGAAATTTAGACTGTAGATGTATTTAATGTATTATTTTGGTAATAAAGCGATATATTTTATGAAACTCTAAAGATATTGACCATACAGTCATTCGCCTTCCATTCCGATGTCGGATCATTTGTTTTAAATGAAATTGTAGCCTAAAGGTCATACATTCTACGGACATTGAAAGAACATCATATGATATAGTCAAGGTTAATGAAAGCTCTAAGTTAATGAAGACTATACTATTCATAATTACTTACTAAGAAAACACCATATATACGAAACATCTGTTTCTTCTATGATTAAAACAGTATAACCGAGCCGTTTGGAATACCTATTTTAATTTTTTCTTTAATAATTCAAGACTAGAGGCTTTCATTTCCGTGAAAACTTTGAAAACCATACCTAAAAATTAAATATTTTATTGAATCTTTCATTGCCTTTTTTATTTGCTTGCTTCCATGTGATTTAAATTAAAAATTAAAAACTCTTCATATGTTTTAGTAATTTTTTGTGGCCGTGGTAGCCTACTAGTTATGGTCACGAACTGGTGTCTGCAGTGTCGCGGGTTCGAGTCATGGCGACACTGAAGACTCGCCGTGTACAGGGGATCGATGTACGTTAAATTTGTCAAGGCTCAATGTCCTCCCGTTGGTGTGGTGGATATAGTTCAGAGGGTGATAACAGCTCAGTTGTCGTCCTTGTCACTTGACCTAGATTTAAAACTACAAGGTACGTTCCCCAAACCCATTTTGTTGCTTTATAGTGAAATGTCAATTAAACTCTCACTGGCTCTTACTACTTTTTTCGATGGCTTACAACTTTTGTGAATAAATAAAGTATCCAACGAATGTTAATCAAATCTGAAATGAAATCTGCTTAGTCCACTTCAAGTATTTTAAATAAATCAACCCAGGTGCCCCCGAATAAAACGTTTTCGCACTGTTTTCGATCTTTAAAAATCACGGAAGATATTTTAAACTTCCTACAGAAAACTGTTCACACATAGGTCTATTACAACAAAGCGAATTGTCAAGAGACTGTTAACTGCTTCCAATTTTAAAACCGGATATTATAACGAATATTCGTTACCAATTAATTTTACGCAAAGATTGCGCTTCTTTGGAACTTTACACGCGTTTTAAGCAGTTCGACGAATAAATGGGGTCTCTAAACGCTAATTTTTAAGAATCTCGATGGCAATTTTGAGAAATTTCTCCCCTCTTGTAAGTACCCCCGCTCTAGTCTCGAACGTATCGTACGTTCGGGCGGTTGAGCATGAATCGCGTGATTTAAGCCCCCTCAAATGGGAGATAAATATGAGAAGGCGGAGAATTTACGATCTCTTTAAGTGTGCTTTCGCTTCTTAACAATTATAAACTGGAGGCTAGTAAACGATTATCTTATTACTCGGGGTGATGAAAGGATGCTTTTCGAGAGAGCTGTAATTGAGTTACGAACAGCCTGAAATTTTAAACGGAGATTCTTTATCCATTTTTAACATTGTCTTTTCTTATCGGTAAGCGCTGTTGAGTTTCAACAACACGAAATAGGCTACATTTAAGGCTTATATGAAATTTTAAAAAAAACACTTCTGATACATTTCCTACGTTTTCTATTTAAACTTTACGACGGAGGAAGACGGACTTTTGAAAAGCTACTTCTAATATGTTTAAGATATCCGACTGGTTGCGACAACTTTTTTTAAAAAATGGAGATATGGGGAATTTTTTGTTATTTTTAGTTTTTGTTTAGTTCCTTTTAAGAAAAATATGCTAAAATTAAGAAGAGAAAAATAAATTATGACTAAAATGGGAAAAAATGGGTAAAAATTGACAATAACACAAACGCGGTCCTTTCTGAACCAAAAGTTTATAAACAGATTTTCAATTTTGATGTGTTGCTATGTTATTCATTTTTGAAGTGACCTTCAGGATAAGAGATTTTTATTTTGCAAAAACTAGAGCACTTTATCTTTGCTATTACATGAAATTTGCTTAAAAAACAGTGGTTATATTTACATAAGGGGCTATAAATTTCGTAACAAAACAGTGATTGATAAATTTGTCCAATCCAAAAAAGACAATCCAAAAGGTGCTTTAAGATAGGCGAATGAGATAATCTTGTCAGAGCATTTGCAGAGCTGAACCCCCAGGACTCTATATGAGCTTCAACAAGGGCTCCTCGTGTGTATGGTGTTCCGTGAGATCATGTGTCCAACAATTTAATTTTATCAATGGAAACCCGATGCAGTAGAGCACTATGGCCAAGAAAGGGCCTATTTTTTGCTAAATTCCAACTTTTTTTGGTAAAAACCTGAACATTATTCAATTTATAATTTTTACCAATCAAAGAGCTTTTTAAATATTTTAATTTAAAATATTAATAATATTAAGAGCTGTTGATGAAATGCTCTCGGTAAATGCGTAAAGATATGACTTAATGATCCTAAATTAAACTACACTCTTTCAGAAATGTGGGCTTCAAGAAAACACCCTTGTGCCTTAAATTTTGGAGGAAACTGCATTAACTCTTTTCAGAATGTTTAAATTTAATTTTTCGCAAGAAATCAAATAATTCTCTAGTGGTTTTTTCAAGATTGCATAGGAATTGTGAATAAAAAGTTAGTCTACATTGAGATTCATTATGGTGTTATTTTAAAAACTGATGTTGCAAGAAAAGTAACAATATGCAAATTTATGCATATTTTTGTAATTATTTTTATCCAAGGCATAAAAGTAAAACGTTTAAGAAAAGAGACTTTGAATTATTTGTACTTGAAACAAAATTGAACGCCTCCATGCTTTTAAGCTGCTTATAAATCCTTTCAAAGCATGAAAAGACTTTCTGTAGATAATACATCCAACTTAAAACCCGATTCGGTGTTTATTTGCTACATTTATTCATCTTTAATTAAGATCAATCTATCTATTTCCTTCTCTAAAGGTCTTTTATTATAGTATAATCCATCTTTTCTTCGCACTTTTACATTAATTGTTTAGAAAGGAAATCTTTTAGAATCTGGTTTTGTTTTTAATGAAAAATCTGTTCATCAAAATTATGAAACTAAGAATGTCTTTTGCAGACATTGCATATTTCAAATTTCCTATCAACATGATTAAAACTAAACAACATGAACTAAAGTAGGTATCTCCAACCTTTAACGCTGGAGGTTCATATCGGTAAATCCACAATGATCAGCAGGCCACATCAATAAATTTATAATGATCCGCAGAGCACACGACTGTCAAAAAAATAGAGTAATCAGGGAATTTAAATAAGAAGGGAAGGTTTGCTTTACAAGACTACAACTGATTCTAAAGGAAGAGATGGTGTTATAGATTTGTGTGTATATATATATATATATATCGGTTTCAAACTTTTTTACTTTACATTGCGTGTTAAATAAATCCACCTTTTCTTTTGAAAACTTTTGACATTTTGTGCATTATTTGGACTTTTATATTTAAAATTATATAAGATACAATACAATGCAGTTTTTGGAAAATTCGTCATTTTAAAAAAATGGCAACCAAACATGTTAATAAAATGTTTTAAATATCAAGAATAACAGAAAAAAGTCACTTTTTATGAAAAAATGTAGACAAGGCTATTTTTCCTGAAATTGCCTCAGATTCAAATGATGGACAACTAAAATGCCTTCAGTGGGCCACGGGTTTAAGACTAAAAGTTAAAAATACTCTAAACTCTGAAGCATGCGTTTGACAAAATTTTTGTTTTAATTTATTTAGATAAATATAGAAGCGTATATAGAATATAGGAAACAATATATGCATAACTTGTCTAAAGAAAATATGTATTACTATATGTGAAAAACAATCTTGAAAAATTTTCACCATTTATCTTCTCTGAAATCATTCAATTGTTTGTCTCCCACTGGTTTTCTATCAATAGTCAAACATTATTTTTCGCAAATTTTAAATTCGTTTTTTTTCTCTAAGTCCTTTGATTATCATTCAAAATTGTGATACTTATCAATTTTAATCCCACCATGTCTATCGGAATAATAACTGCTGTACATTAAATGATATACTGAGCTTTTCTTAACATGGTGTGATGTGGAGGTTAGATATTTGCTGAGTTACACAAAAGCTACTGACAAAGAATTTGTAATTTATCACAAATATCAAAGGACGAGAATAATTGAATTTCCTATCTGTAGGGCTCACTCCCTAGAGGGACATAACCATACGTTGGGGGCGAAAATATAAGATTTTATAAAAAAGTTATTAACTTACTGAAAGGACGCAAGATAAAATACATTGACATAATTAAAATAAACGTTGCATGTTTATTGCAATTTGTTCCGATATGAAAATTACAAAGAAAAGTAAGATAATACTTATACTATTTCTAAACAATAGCTTTATATATGTTACTTTTAAATAGTAAATATTTTAAGTTTAATATATTGATAATTTGTTCAGTTTATAATAAAGACCAGTGTTTCCCAAAGGGGTCTATGGCGACCTCCAGGGGTCTACGGCAGCCAAAAATTAATTTGGGGGTTCATCAGATATAAGTAGGGGGTCTTTATGATACTGGATCTCATTAAACTAGATCGTGACTTGAATTTTAAAAGAAAATTTATAATAAGGGCAAACCAAATTTTACGTATATATTTAACAGATTTATTTACTAAATTTAATGAGGTTAATTTGCATGTACAAAGTGACAGCATATATAAATTTTATTAAAGCAAGGATCATTTCAATCTTTATTTCCTTATTTAAGCTAAAGAATTATAATACTCGAGGTCACGAATTTTCTAAATTTGTCACAGACAATATTTTCGAACGTTTCAACCTACGTTCCACATTTAAATGGATTTTTTTCAGATTTTGTAACCAAGTTTGAGAATGCTTTGACTTTTGCAATACCACAGTAGGCAATGAATGCATATGGTAAAATTGAAAAAAAATATCAAATTACAAAAGGAACTAATAATCTTAAAGTTTAGAAACGGATGCCAACAATTTTGGTTTTGAAAAGTCAAACCTGTTATTTGTCCCGACTTATGTAATATTGTGAGGAAGTTTTTCATTGCTTTTTCTAGAGTGAAGGAGTTTCAGCGCGGTTGCCAATCTCGAAAAAAGACGCTACTAAATGAGGAGATTTAGAATTAAACCAGACAAGATTGATGCCAAATGTTGAAAATTTGACATTGTAGTGCAAGAGATTCATCCCTCCCACTAAAATAATTTGCTGTTTAGTTAGGTTACGTAACAGTTTTAAGTATTAATTAATTTTAATTTAATTAACATATACTTTTTAAATTTTAAACACTATATTTCATTACAGTTAGAAATTTAATTCTTTTAAATGTTGGAGTAGCGGTTAAAAAGAATTTAAGTTGATAAATTTGCAGAAATTAAATATTAATTAAGCAGGGGTCTACCCCAAACTGAAAAACATGGCAAGGGGTATATGAGACAAAGTTTGGGAACCTCTGATCAAGACCGTATTGTAGCTTTAGTATCAAAGTACATTATGATTTATATGGAGGGGGGGGGGGTCGATAAAAATTATGAATGAAAATTGGATGGCAAATATTTAAAGTTTGAGCCCTGGTGTAGCTTTTAGTGTAATATAGGTTATAATTACTAAGTCAACGGCTCCTTTCAGTCACAAATCATCTTTAAATAAGCATGTATTTACAATTTCAAGTTATTTCCTTTCTCCAAGAAAGTTTTATTTTCTTATGAAAACGCGGATCACACTTAAAATACCGAGCTTCATAAAGACATTTTGCTACAATGAACGTAAAACTGCTGTATATAAATAATCTCACAAAAATAAGATCTCATCATTTCTTGTCACCAATGTTAAACAAAATGTTCCATATCGTAATTCCCTTAATTTATTTTAAGCTAATGTTTCTTCACCAAGAAAGTTGTCACCCCTGATATGACCATTGGCGTGATTTTGAACCTTACATTAAATTAATAAGTGTTTGAGGTAATGTAATTTGGCTGAATATTGACTTTTTGCTAATAAAGCCACAGTTGTGGAAGACAAAATAAAAGGACTTTCAAACGTTGCTTGGTGTGCATGAAAATTTGTTTCACTTCAGAGAAAGAAAAGGTAATAATGAATTTAATTAACATTTTCTGAAGAAAATTATTTTTGCCCAATAAATAAGTATAATTAGATTTTTTAAAATTATTATTATTAAAGTAATTATCTTTCACGAACTAACCATTTGTTTCTATTTTTAGGAGAAGGATTGCACGTTCTACTCACCAACCAATGCCAGGAGCTGTCTCAAGCCATGGACTTGGCCTCCAAGGGGAAACTACTTGGAAAAAGAAAAACACTATCGAGAAAAAATTCAAGTAATTATATATATACAACCCCCCTTTCCAACCCCTTTTCCCAACCCTGGGAGGATTTTTAAATTGAATTGTTTCTGTAGTAGGTTTTGAACAGCAAACTCTCAATGGAAGTTTCCAGTTTCCGTTTTGTCCCATGAGCGATAGGACGTACAGTTTTTCGCCATTGTTTCTCTATCATTTGGCGATATTATAGATGTTGGTACAAAAGCTTCCTCCCACATATCTCCCTGGTGATCTTTGAGGAACTCAAGTTTTCATGCAGTTTTCTATCCCCCTTTCTATTATTCCCTCTCTCTCTCCCCCTCACCATTTATCTTTTATTTTGAGAAAATAAATGTGTGCGATGTACGATATAATTATCTTTTGGTTTTGTATTGATTTCAATTTGTTTAAAATGGAATCTTATACATGGTTTAGATACTGATTTTTTTTCTTCTGTATATATGGACTAGTGTGGGATGATTGTTGAGGGTGGAAACTAATCCCAAAACTGTTTTAGGCTGTATTTTCTTTTAAAGTCTTTTGAGATTAGTACGAAAGTTTTTCGTTCTGCTTGAATAAACATAATTGATTTAATGTTCCCCAAGATAAATAAATCAAGTACTTCTGCCGATGGAACGGGAAATCCTGTTTTTTAGTGTTGCATATTTTTAAATTCTTGCTGTGGATTATTATTTTATTTAATTTAGTTCTTAGAATTAAATTCATTGGTACGTCACTATGAAATGTTGTATTATAATTGTGATTCATGCTTATCTTTTATAATTTAAAAAATATTACATCTTTGTTTGCATTTCAATATTTAGAAATTTAACAATAGGTGTTATGTTCTGTTTTCAGTAGTGTCAATTGGGAATTAGAAAAAAGAAACGAAAATGTACATTACCCGGAATAGTACAAAAAGTACCGTGGGGAAAATATAAGAAGGAAAAGAGAGTAAACCAGTGCTTCTCAAAGTTTCAACATTCGGGACCCAATATTCCATCATAATTTTCTTCACAATAACCCCTTTTCTTCACACCCCTTATACAATAACAATAAATTCAATTCAATAATACTAAAATATGACGCAAAAAATACGACACGAATTTAATCTGTTAAGTGTCACCGGCATATATAAACGTCCCCTTCAGTCGAAGCGTGAATTTCCCCGTACGTATATATGTTTTTAAAAGTACGATCTTTTCTGTGCACTGCGATCGATAAACTTATTCCGAAGACCTTGTAATGCAATAAAAGGACCTTGACAATGTTTGTGAAGGATTTACTTATTTCAGATTATTTATTTCTATATTCCTCCCCCCAACCCTAATGCAAAAAGGCTTTCGTGGAAAACGGGTGGTATTGGAAAGCGAATCACGTTACTTTTAATCGGCAGTTAAGGGATTAATTATAAACCGTAGAAATTAACAAGATAAATGTTAATTTTTGTGTATAATTTTATATATGACAACCCCATGGGCACTGATAATTATTAAACTTGTTCTTAACTTGGTATTGTTAAATTAAGTATAAGAATCATTGTGTAGCACTGATGCATTTATAAGTGTAATATATCAGTTTAAATGTGTATTTTATTTTTTTATTACGTCAGAATGTGTTTTGTTTGTTTACTTTCAGGAAATTAATCTTTTTAAAAAAATATTGTTACGTAGATCGGGGTTCAAGGATTTTATGCAAAATCAGTCGTAAGCAACAAGACAGTTCTTTGCGAGCGATGTGTATATATTGGCGTAAATCAATCCTTACAAATACAGGATTCAACAGCAAAGTTCACTGAATAAATAACAGAAGGATTTCACACCTTCAACAGCACTCAGACACAATAAGCAGTGTCTAAAACACACGTTTGTAAATGATTATTCACAAGCACAGCCGAGCTGATTAAGTTCAAGGCAAGTCTACTAATCGCTAATGAAAACAATGCTTACTACTCGCTGGTTGAAATCAGACTGAATGTTGCGGCGAGTATCGCTCTATTTATAACAGGGGCCGAAATTTCTGGAAAAATGCGCTCGTGTCACAGATCATGAAATTAGTGGATTTTTCTACTAATTTCTAGAAGAATCCAGAGGGTCCCGAACTCGCCAACTTGGTCGCCGAAAATGATGCCAACTTGGCTCTATCGCCAATATTTCGCCAAGTTACCAATGAATCACCATTATAACGTAAGGGACGGCTTGCTTGTGAATATTACAATCTTAACATGAAATATAAATATTGAGTAATATAAAGGCATTGCACATCCAAATACAAATTATTTACATTATTTTATACAAAATTCGTAACTATTTTGTTTTCTACTTTTCAATATGCTAGCGACCCCTCAAAAAATTGTCACGCCCCACGAGAGAGGCGCGCCCCACAGTTTGAAAGACGCAGGAGTAAACAACGAAATTTTAAAAAAATGTAGCTGCACAATTTTGCCTTGTCGCTTTATGAGTGAATTTCGATAAATAAGTAAAATTTGATAGTTTACCAGCTTTACGGTGATAAGGTTTTAATTAATATTTTACGATTGTAATTTTCTATACGAAGCAATCCATGAGTCTCTACTACTTCTGGATGACACATGGCAACCGAGAGGTCATTGTCTTAGCCAACTTCTTCGATTGGTAGGTTTAAATCCTGATAACACAAAAGTCCCACCGCTGGTGCATGCTAAATCTGGCGATATTAAAATCCTCTCATCGGCGTCATATCAAAAGAGTGTGGTGCCATATCAGGTGCCGTACTCATGATTCAGAATGACGAGATGCATCCCTAATCGCCCTTATGTAACTTCGAAATACGAATTTAATAAGGTCTCGGCTATCTGCGAAGCTACAACACAATTACTCGCTGCAGGCTTAGCTCCTGCAAAAGTTGTCTTTCTCATAGACTCCCAAGCTGCAATTCTGGCCTTAAGCAGTAACACATCAATTGACCGCCTAAACACAATTCATTGCAAACTAAAATTGCGGAACTCATTTCCTTGGGTTGGAATGGGGCCTAACAGTGGGTCCAAGTCATGTTGGGATCTCCGGTAATGAGTGAGCCGTTTCCTTGACCCCAGGGATGTCTTAAGACATTTTGAGGCCCTTGGCCTCTGGATTAAATAGCCCTAAATGGGTCCTGTATCAAACTCCTTCGGGACGCTTTTTGGAGGCTCCTTAGCATTTCACGGTATTTTGTTTACACATGTAGCTTGGAGGCCTGTATCATTAATACAGAGGTAGATACGCCCCTGACCAGGGCCCCTACACAAATAAACACCCCACGAACTAATCCTTAAAAGTAGACAGTACATAGCATATACGTTGTCAAATATTCGTACAAACAGTAACTGAAAACATAAATGCGCATGACTTACAATCGCACAAACCGGCTCGACCGACTAACGCCTTTTGACTGAATGAGTAATAATAGTGTATTATGGTACCTAGGACTATACATGGACGATGGTCATCACATGTAGCCAGTTGACATATCTTTGGAAATTTCCAGTTTTTCGGAGAATTCAACTGGAAAAAAAACATTGGACTGTTGATATTATTCGAATCAGGATATTTTTAAATCTGAGTTGAGAACGAGACGAAACCCCCATTGTGGCCGAGGCCCTGGGCCCGGACCCAGTGGCCCATGCCTTAAGACGCCTGCTTGATCCTCAGAAGAGGAAAGAACTTTATAACCACATGCATTAACAAATGTACAAGTCAAAGCACCTAGAACCTTGGTAAACCTTGGCCACTGGATGTCCTATCCCGAGTTACCTGAAGAGATCCGAGGCTGTTGCCTTCTTTCACCTAAACACCGAAAATGACTTCTTGTGAATGTACCTCCATTGGCTTGGCCTGGCTATTGACGGGTTATGCCCGCTCTGCGGCCAAGCCAGTATGGATGTTGATCACCTTCTCCAATGCACTGGACTCGATGAATACCAGACCAACGATGTCGTCAGTCGGTACTGGAAGGCTTGGCGTCAAGAAACCAAGCACGGACGTTTGATAAATAAATAGTACTTAGTCATGATTCAAAATTACGAGGTCCATCGCTGTTAGCCGTCATGTACTTCGAAATGCAAAGTTAATATACAATTAATCCGCACTATGTGTGTTACTTGTAGTACTGTTCTAAATGTGGTTAAACCTTAACACACAAATCTAACTTCCGAGCTTGGTTGCACGTTATTTTATGTGTATTTTCACAAAGTACTTTTTAATGATTGAAGAAATGAAAGGAATGTAACTACGTGTACTAGGGTTTCTATAAGATTTTATTACATTTTCCTGCTTTTTTAAGTGGTTAAAGTAGAGAAGATTATTTTTAGCTTAAAGGGCAGGATTTATATAAATGAGGATCTTTTTCATAATTCCCAGTTTTAAAATATGTAAAGAAAAGGATTTGAAATCCTCCCTTCCAAAAGTATATGAACTGGGTGCTATTAATACGTCATATAGGTGATTGAGAACATTAACAGCATTTATCGTTTGTTACTAATTTTTAAACATACAACTCTACTTAGAATTATACACAACATAGGGAGAAAAACTATAGATATCATCACCATCCTGCATACGTGACCACGTTTTTTCATTCTAATTTTAGCTCCCCTTTTCCATTGAACTTTCCCGCTCGAAGAAAAACCAATTCTATCTGTTGTAAATTAAATGTTAATTGAATACATGGCGTTGCAATATGTATTCTTTGATGTATTCTTTCCGAGAGATGTATTCTTTGTTTGGCTTGTAGAGTCAGAGTATGTGATGTTCTTTGTCATGTATGCGTGTCTTCTGTGTTGTCTACGAAATAAACCAAAATGCCCAAGAGAATAGACAGAATTATTCGATTGATATAAAAAATATATTGGATATAAGCGTCTATATGCCCCATGGAATTAAGGAATAAGGAAATATAACTCTATCATCCACAACAACGCCCTCTTTTCTAATCTAAAGAGCGCTATTTGCCAAGCCTCTAGCCAAGCTTTTATAGTGCCCTCTCATCCTCAGCTGCACCAATATTGTATATTTTTGGACATAAAATAATTTCAAATTGTTTTCTAAAAGTTGTTTTACTCTATTTGGCTTTCTTTTATTAGTATTTCTGAAACTACCTTTACAAATTAATCCTAAAACTATGGAAGAAACATTTTTAATTCCATTTTAATGTAGGAATGCAATTACTTAAATATGAAGCATTTATTGATTCCATATGTACTGTAGTCAGAGCAATTAAATACACGATAATGTGAGAAATAATTTAATTAAGATATTTGTTGTAAGAAAAAGATAGTAGTTAAATTGACCTTAAAACTCTCTTGAGTGAATGTGGGGTTTTATGGCGCAAGAGCCAATTCTGGCTATACTGCGCCAAACATATGTTAAAAATGAAAAAATACATCCAAAACACAGTAATAGTATCGTAGGGTAAAATATAAGAAATAAGAATCAAATTTACAAGGTAAAAACAATTTTTTTTGGGGGGGACACCCCTCCAAATCAGATAAGGTTTAAGTAGATCAATGTGAGAAAAAAATTGCGAAAAATTGGTTAAAATATATTTAAAATTTTTTTACATCATTAAAATACTATAAAGTGTGTTTTAAAAAATTTCGAAAATAATGTAAGACATGACTTGTTCAATTAAATTATTTTTTCCGATTTCTTGTCGGTGTCATGTAGTGCATAAAACCATTCTTTATATGGCAATCCATCAAATATTCATCAGCGTTATAGAGTATCATATCCTCATCTTCTGAGGTGTAGTGTACAAAACTCTTTGTGGGCTTGTGATGTGTCATTTTAATTTCGATGTCTTGTTTTTGTTCTTTTGAACGCTTTTTCCTATTTTTTAAATTTTGCTTTACACTTTTTGCTGCTTTAGATGCAGCAAAGGTTCGAGTATTGGATGTCTCTGTATCAAGTAATGGGATAGATGGAAGAGTTTCAATTGGTAAGGAGTTGGATGAGGAAGCAGATATGTTGGATGAAGTTTCCATGGGGCTGAACATATTATTGGTGGTGGAAAGCACAGCAGTAGACATAGGAATAGGTGGCTGAGGTTTTAACACAGTATCTGCTATTGAAGAGGTGGCAGGCTTGTTTGGGTTGACGATGATGTGGATATTGATATATTTTGTTTCAAGAGGGATGAAGTTGGTTGAAGTAATTTTATAGGTGGACAAGTTATTTTTGTTATATTTTCATCCGTTTGGGTGGAATTGCTCATAGTTAAGGATTCAGCAGCCTGTGTGTGGCATAAGTTTGAGTTACCTGTGGGAGTATTAGTTTTCGTGCTTCTAAGTAAGGGAATATTTTTATTAGTTTTGATCTCCTGTATTTGTTTCTCCATTTTCCATTTAGTGCACAGTTTCGAATCGGATGGATGGGCTTGTGAACAATTTACACATTTTGGCTCCAGATTGCAATCCGTGGAAGAATGTTCAACAGAAGCACATCTGGAGCACGTTAAATTTCCGCGACAGGCTGTTTGTGAATGTCCGAACCTCTGACACTTAAAACAACGCAGAGGATTCGGTATGTATGGATGGATTTTACAATTTAAATAACCTGCTTTTATATTAGTTGGGTGTTTAGGGCTATTAAAGGTCAGAATTAGGTGTTTAGTCGGAATTACTGCTGCTTCTTTTTTTATTGTAATTCTCCTGACCTGAATAACACCCTGATTTGAAAATCCTTCAAGGATTTCTGCATCAGGAATGGTCAACAGGTCAGTTTCGGAAGTGACACCGCGGCAAAAATTTAGTGATTTATGAGGACTTCTTATCATAGGAGAATCGAGAAAAGTTTTTGCAAGCAGAAAAGACTTCGTTTGTAAGGCAGATACAGTTTCAATAAGTAGGTCACCGGATCGCAATCTTTTCAGATTTTGGTTCACCTATTGCAATTAACTCTTTATGTATAGCAAATGGAGATTTTGCTAACTCACTATTATTCGGTAAGGTTATCAATTAGTGTCTGGCATGTACAGCAATTAATTTCATCTACAGTGGGGTTGGGTAAAACAAGGCCTTTACCCGGGCACATCAGCATTGGATCCATATGCGTACGAAGAACTTCGTCCTGGCGTGCCTCCACATACCACGGAGTCCAACAAGGGAGGCAGTGGGCCAGTCATCTGGCAAAAACCAGGCACGGCGCTTACCTGGAGTACACCCAGAATATAGTGCTACAGCATCAGGGGGAGGATCCAACGGGTAAATCCGCCACCCCTTATCTGCAGCACTAACCCTACAGCAATGTCTCTCCGGGGACACCGGAGAGAGGTATCACCATTCGATTGACAGGAGCGTGCTCACTCCTGCCACCCGTCTACAGTGAAGCGTGGGCCAAAGGGAACGCAAAGGTATCCCTATGACACCATTTTCCTCCTTACGGGACGCCGCACACGGCAAACATGTGGGTCGGAAAACCAACGGTGTTAGTAAGAAAACAAAGAAATAATACTAACATCAAAATAAATATTGGAAAAGAAAATATTAAACGAATTTATTTAACGCAATACAAAACGCAAAATATAGTATTAATAATGAATAATGTGAGTAATCTAATAAAAAACAAATTAATCGATATTTTTGTACATGTAAATTTCGAAAAATTGTCTGTAGTCTTGACGGGAAAAGAAAAAAAGGGAAAATTGAATGACAAGCAAGAGGGTCGAAAATAGAGAAGGATCACTAGGGTACCCCGGGGTCGTGACACCCGTGTTTACCAAAGACATTAAACCCCATGGGAAAAGGAAAAGATCCCTAGGGCACCTCAGGATTGTGACACCCATACTCACCTAAAGAAGGTGAGCCCCCTGAGGGGCTTAAAACTCTCAGAAAAATACAAATTACATACAAAGTGGTTCAATATATTTCAAATTTTTTAATGGAAAATAATCTAAGTAGGTTTTTCAAGTAGATCAAAATCAATTAGCCATGTAATTCAAATTTACATAAATTCAAAATATTGGATTTATTCTTTTCTTGGATATTTTGCTATTTCGGTTCACGAAGAGGAACATTCTATGGAAAATTAAACTTTCTAATATTTTGTGCCTTTTCTTAAAGAAAAAAAATCTCAAGAGAGTTTATTTTTTCATTTTATAATTTTAGAAATAAATGGCAGCAACGTGCAACTACAAGGTTCCTTCGAAATAAGTTTCAAAAACATTTTATCGGTAATAAATAAAGAGAATAGGATTTAAAAATATAAACAGATAGTTTTTCCGCATTTTCGTTTTCTTTTGTTCTTAGAAACTCCTGAAAAATGGAAAGAATTAAATACGAATACATTTTTAATGCTACAATATCTGGAAAAGAAAAATAATCTTAACTTAAATTATTTTACATTGTTGACTTCCTGTGTATCCTGTTACTAATTCAAAAATCGTTTGAATTTTTCTGTTACAGGATTCTTTTTTTCCTTTCTTTTTTATATTCTTGCGATTCACCGACATGAATTAGTTTTTAGAATCTAGCGAACAATTTCTTTCATTTTTTAATTTTTCAAACATTACCTTTGAATGGTCTTTTTCGCTTAAAAATAGTATTCCCTTCTAAAATTGAAATCTGATTTACAATTAATAATTATTCTAACTAAAGTTATTTTCAAAATAATTCTTTTATCTTTTCTAAACCAACTTTCTCTAAACATGTGTGTGGTTTGATGACGTATGTAATGTAAAATATGCCAGACGTATTTGTATCTTTTGTTGACCATTGCTCTAATTTATGATTCAGAACAAAATATATTTGACTAATTGTATTTTATATATTTATTTCATATTCCATTCTAATGACTTCTCTCATTAAAACAAATGCGAAGGAAAAAAAATTGATCTCACTTTTATTAAGCATAAATAATTTATGATCCAATAGAGTGAAAAAAAGAGCTTAAAAACTGAATTATTAGTAATAGCGTCATATTCCTGCGCAATAAAATGACGTAAGTAACGTAATTGGTGACGATTTCTTCACGAAATGTGATAAATTGTTAATTGCACTAAAATCGCTCAGTTTTCAGCATCGTTGCAGCAATATTTCACTAGATTACATTCTGTTTTAATTGGTGCAACAGATCTAAAAAATTTTCTTCCTATGGAATGTTGTATTTTAATATCGTTTAAGTGAAACTGTCTCGTCTGTTAATAGATGATGCAGACATATCATTCGTACATGACGTAAAACCGTGGCATTTATAGCGATAATTCAGTCCACTTCGTTACTCGTGTTATCTTGCGTCATAATCATATTTCTTGACAAGCAGTTTCTTTACTAATACCTTTTGCAATAACACTTATTGTAACAATCTGGTTTCAGTGTGTAGTCTTTAATTTTTTTTAAATGCATATTTTAATGGTCAAAGTTAACACAGCGAATGCAACCGTTCCTTAAAAAAGTTGTGAGGTATACAGTTCCAAATTTCAATACAATTAATTCAATTTATTCTTAATGGGACAGAATCAGTTGCAATAAGATTTATATTAGCTGTAGAGATATAATACTTATATATTATTATATAAATATTTTTTCCAGAAAAGAGTATAGACTTTAAAGGCAGAAATGAATGTTAGTTTTGAAATCTCTAGTTTCTTCTTAGTTGCTTTTATGGGAAAATTAATGAAAATTTGAACTAATTAAAGCAATTTATTTTCTATATTATAGTTTTTTATTATAATTCTTACTGAATTTTATAAAACTGAAACTTAATATTGTGTTTTTTTATTCCTGAGAAGTGCTGGAATCATCGACCCGAATGCCTCTTCACAAACGTTGCCATTTGGATTCGAGCAAGAGCTCCGATCATCCTCTCATGAGTTCAGGATCCGAGGGCAGTACGTGTGACGCATGCTCCGAGATCCTGAGGTCTTCAGACCCCTGCGACCACGAGCTCATGTATTCCTCTAGTGCATCTTCTATGAAGGAGTCTTCTTGTAGAATACATTATAGGTGGCCTTCCTGTTTGTCCAGGTGAGCTCATTCATCTCTCATAATCCCAAATACAAAGCTGAATTAGATGAATATTTCCCTGAGAATCAACTTTGTTTTCACGTCGGAAACTTCTTGGTTTCTATTATCGAAATACACTTCAGGGGGCTGCAATTTCAAACTGAATATAGAAGTTTCGACCCTCGCGTGGATTTTTCTACCCCCAAAGAATATACTGCTGGTGATACTAAGACCCATCACGTAAAAAGCTGGTGAGCATTAAATGTGTCAATACTCAAAGTCCTCACTTGGATGTGTTATGAAAGTTTCGAACGAATTAACAGATCAGATGTTGTCCTTTCTAGTCTTTTAGATGAAAAGATTTGCCATTCCATCCGATTTTCTTCCTTAAGATATTTACAAAAATTTAGTTTACAAAAAATACTCGTTTCTCCGTAAATTAATTAACGTTTGCATTGGCTTTACCAAGTATCATCGGTGGGCTAGTAAAACCCATCCATTATCAAAACTTAAATTAACAGTAATACTTTTACCTCCCATCATAAGTATTATACTTATTAAACTAAGGAGAAATTTCATAGAGAAAACACTGTGCGAGTAAATAAAGGGAAAGGTAAGCAAAAAATAAACAAAGCTGATTACAAATACTATTTCGCCATTTACTGTTGACTTGGGCAAGATCGTTTGTTTCAACTACCAACCTATCGGTTAGCAACCGTGCCATGCACTCATTAGATGAATGGAGAAAAAGGAATTCTTATTCGTTCAAATTGTTAAACGCTTTTTTTCCTGTTCTTTGTTGATTTCGACTTGTTGGAGAATAAGAGAAGTCGCTGCATACCCCCTATCTAGAGAAGAAATTATTTTGTGCTGTTAAGGAATTTATAACCTGCAGTTGATATACATCCCTAGTAGGTTTTGAGTGTCGTGAAAACATTTTTGGTAGTTTCTCTTTGAGATGGTGGGTCAAATTTACGCGTTAACCGGTGCTGCTGAATCATTAATCGTGATTTGTTGGGAAAGTCTTGGACTCCATGGAAATGCATAATCAACTTGTAGGGTTAGGCTGTGCTGCCATCTACGGTTCAATTCCTAGATCACCATTTCGACGACAAGCTGTTGGGTGACGAGGGGCAGAAGGTGCCCCATGGCGGCTTTGGTATGGTTGGGAACAGGGTGATGTGAACTGATGACTTTTGGTTCTGGAGATCTCTTCATGCACGCATTAGACGACTCGGATGAAAGGGAATCCCCGCGTCATTCGTCAAGTGTTATGATTCCTATCTTTCATTGATTGCGATTCACAGGAGAAGAGTTAGCTACACTATTAACTACTGAATGAAAATTTATTTTTCATAAAAAAAAACGCTTGCGTAGTTTCATTTCGAAATATCTCTAAAACACGAAATGTGTTCATCTTAAGAGACAATAAAAGGTTTCAACACATATCTTCAGCAAAATTGAGTGAAAAGTAGCTTAAATATTCTTGTAATTTTCATAAAGTAACTTGAATCTTAAAACTATATTGTAATTAAATTACAAATAAAACCCACAAACACGTATACTAAATGTTACAATGAGTACCAAAACCACTTTATTTTTTAGTTACTATACCTAAGAATTTTTCTGTATTAAATTAATAAAAACAAAAAAAATTTATTTAGATGGGGCCAAAGCTCTACGACAACTGCCAGCGACGTGGACAGTGTGGATACTGTGTCCATTATCCTTAGCGATTTTCATGGATCTCAAGCAGCAACAATGTCTAAAGCCAACGGACACGGACAATCCTTGTCTTGTCTCTGTGACACCCAGGGAACATGGTAAGATAGAAATTGAGCTTAATATTGACTCTTAACATTTCTGTTTGAACTTGAACAAGATGACGCTAACCTATGCTAATTTACAGGCCTTTTAATCAATGCACAAAGTGTGGTAGACAGTTCTACAGTCGTGCCAGTTTGCAGAGTTCTAAGGGAAAACCTACTTCATCGCCCGATCACACCGGCAACGAAGACACGAATGGATTCAGTCCTCACTGGACAATGGACTCTCTCGTTGGTTCTGCTCCTTGCAATCAGCAGTCCAAGAAAGAATCTGCCTATCAGTTGATGAATCCACCTTCCGACCGGGCGTCTCTGTGTTCGCATGCAAGTCACAGTAGTAGTGCTAGTGCTAGTAGTGAATCGGAGTATTCAGTACCAAAGAATTTCATGGACACCTTGTATGATAAGTAAGGGTTCTCATAAAACTGTGTTATCCTCTTCCCAGCATTTTACATTGATGTTTTACAATGTAGTATTTTTTAATATGTATAGTATGTGTTACGTCCGTAAAGTATGGTTTGGTTCCTTGTAAGGCCGCCAGATGGCGCGCAATTCTCTCTTGGCACAGAGCCAAGTCGTCTCTGTTAGAAATTAGTTTTTCTACTTAGATGCAATGGCGCGAGTGTATATGGTTGTACTATAGAATGCTTCTTATTCCAATATAGTTTGGATAATAAATAGTTTAGTTACGGTCAGTCGATTGTTAATTTTTTCAACAACTATAATGTCCGATAATTTGAGATTAGTTCAATTCACTAAAATAAATATCCAGAGGTGCTAATTTGGCTCCGGCTCAACAGACCATGAACAATGTCTTAAAGCTACTAATAAAATTAACAATCGATGGACCGTAACTAAACTATTTATTATCCAAACTATATTGGAATAATAAGCATTCTATATAGTACAACCAGTATGTATATTTCATTAAATATATACTCATTCATAAATATATGTTAAATATATATTTCATTAAATATATACTCATTCATAAATATATAATAAATATATATTTCATTAAATATATACTCATTCATAAATATATAATAAATATATATTTCATTAAATATATACTCATTCATAAATATATATATTATAAAAATATATTTCATTAAATATATATTTAATTAAATATATCATAAACTCATGCCTTAAATGGAAATTGTTAAATATTCCTAAACACATTCATTATAGACATTCTAATGTGCACCATGGTAGGGATGTGTCACATGGTATTTTAAAAAAAACTCCCTTTTCCTTTTTTCATTCGAGTCATATGATGTGAGGTTTGTGGTATTTTTTTTTTTTGGTTCCTCAACTTAAAGTAGTATTGGAAAAACGTTATAAAACAAACATTTATAAAAATTTTAAGTACTACTTAAGCTAAATCATATTTTTTTTCAGTAAAAATATTATGTGAAAAGGACTTAAGATGAAAATTATGAGTCCACACTGAAGCCAGTTTTTATATTTGTTGTTCATCATAAACAGTAATACAGTAAATGTGTTGATTTTTTTCTGTGGAGAGATATTCTATTACTCATCCAGACTATATCACAGAAGTTCTTAAAAATATATAGAGAATCTCGTCAATCAGATTTCGTTAACTGTGAATGAATAAATGAAACAGTGTATATAATTATATTAAGTTTTAATATGCACATGATTGCAATCAAAGTTTCTGTGGATATATTTCTATTTAATGTATATATATATATATATATATCTTTATATGGCTTAAAATCGTATTGGAATATTAATCTTCAGAGGGCCACATACTTGTAAGTCCTTTTGATACTGTGATTTTCTAGTAACATTGCCAAGTTTGATATTTTCTTTTCGCTTATTTAATTTTATACGTATTTTTTGTTGCAAACGTCGTCATTAATTAACTTTCTTACAATGATTTAGTAGAGTCGATGCTTAAATTGGAAATGTGTAATTATATATATCAGTAAATTTTGATTTTTCAAAGAAGAATTTTTGATGCTTTATTTCATTTGTTATACTTTACGTTATCTGAAATCTCTCGTGATCAATAAGTTAAGCTACAACAAAAATATTTAAAATTTCGTAGGAAGAATAAGGTGCAGAAGTAGCATTCTGTGTACTTCGAATGTATTTCTTCTTTCAAAGCATAAGGAAACGATCTCAAGCTTTATGGGATAACTAGGATTTATGTGAGTTTTGTTTTTAACTAAATAAAGTAACCCCCCAACCTGTGCTTGTACGTGTGCGCAGAAACACTGATGCATATATACTGACGAGCTAAAACATGACAACCCTTCCACTGTTCAATGAAATTATATGGGTGACGTGGAAGGCACGTGATTAAGTGAGAATTGTATTTAATTATTGCTGAAAGAGATAAAGAATTATTCTTGAGCGTATTTTTGCACGTGATGAAAAGAATATTGATCTAAGAGAATTTGAACTAAGGCGGATTGTAACGGCCCGAAGACTCACAATACGCTAAAAATTATGCTTAGTCAGGGTGCGCCATCTACCAGCAAACAGTTGCTCCCTCCCCCATGTTCAACAAGCTATACAACAAGCTGGTGGTGGCTGTATTATTCTATGAGGGATGTTCTCACTGGTGGATGTGACACCCTTAGTTGTGGTAGAACAAATCATGAAAGTTGCTGAACATGATTGTGGATCAGTTGCACACATGCATGGCGGCTATTTTCTCAAGAAATGGAATCTTTCTGCAGTATAAATAAGGCTCGAATTGCATTGGAGTGGTCAGAGGATCATAATGATGAATTTCAATTAGAAGCCTGGACTAACAAGCTTGATCTGAATCTGGCAAAGCACGTTTAGGTTTTCATACAAAAGAAGATTAGAGGTCAAACACCATGCCATAATATCTCGACTTTGCATTACCACCGCTTAGAATTTTGGTACAAATCTCCAGTCAACCAATAACGTCACATCCATGCTTTGCTGAAAGTGAATTGCAGCTGTTTTGCGGACCAAATGTGACGCAACACATTATTGGGTAGATTGTCATGTTTTGAGTCTGTCTTCAGTGTATAAAGATTTCTCTTTATTTTCATTTTTTTGTCTGTATACTTCTTAACATGTACTTTTGGAAATGAACTTACAATAACTCATTCGTAACATTTGACATCTTGTTTCAGACCAAAGAATATGCAGCATGCTTTGAATGGTTTCGCAAATGGCAAGCCATCTGAGCCTCGACGCACAAGCATAACTTCTGACCAACTTGCCCTCAATCAACCCTCAGTCGATAGTTGCATTGTGTGTCCCTGCCACGAGCCCATAAAGGACTGGATGACCTCTTCCATGTCCACTTCCCAGGAGAAACTAGTCGGACATCCAGAATGTGCTTGCTGGAACAAGCTGTCTATGTCTGTCAGAAGCGAAGTGGACATTCGAATGATAAATGGTAGGAAGAGTGCCAGTGCTAATCCTTCCCCCAATTCGTCTCCGAAGAAAACAAAGTACAACAGTGGTGCTACTACGCTGAAGACGACTAATAATGGCGTGTTTGACTGTGACTTTACTTGCACGTGTGGGAAAGGAGGTCCGTACGCTAATTATGCTGTTCCCCGGTCGGCTACAATGCAGTCAAAGGTTAGTAAAGAAAGAGAATGTCGGTAAAGTGTCTAACCAAGCTATTTCTTACAGTTTAATTGCTATTCGTATAGATAACTTCTTGAAATTGAATTTCTTGCGCTATTGAAGAAATTCTGAAAACCTGATGCTATTGTGTTTCAAATTTCTCTCGAAAAAGTTTCATATGGTGTAACTGATTAAAGTTTACACGTGTTTTTATTTATTTAACTTGTTTAATAAGCTTTAATTTAAGTTTTATACAACTTATTTCTAAAGAATGTTGTTACTTTACAGGATATTTCTTGTGGAAGTAAGGATGCCAAAATGTATCCACTTGATCCGACAGAGGATTATGACGTTCCTAAGAAATTTACGGTAAAAATTGTTTGAATTATTCACTTCGCATTTGAAAAATAATTCTTTGTATATTTTATGCATGAGGGTAAAAAAGAAAACTGAGATAAACCTTATTCTGGTTCTGGTGTGTGTGTGTGTGTGAAAATTTCTTAAGTTACTATTTACTTAGTCAGTAAAGTGTATTTGCACTGTTGAATGCATAATATTTTTAACAACAATTAAAAAAAGTTGACATAACTCATTGTTAGTTCTGAAAGTCATAATATGGCGATCTTCTATGCAAAGGAACTCTTTCACAGTGGCCTTTAAATGGCAGTTTCTGAGTTTTCATCATATAAAGCTTCAGTATAAATCTTTGAATATTATGAGGAATTTTTATCTAATTAACCCTTTAAGTGCCGCGGGCGTGTATTACGTCCTGCTGAGCTGGTGCCCTTAATGCCCCGGACGTATATACTTTCTTCCAAAGGAGTAATTTTTGTTTTGAGCTGCTCTGTTTAAAACTAGTCCCACGGCTTTCGAATACAATAACATGATATTTTTTTATTGAGAACATTTATAAATCCCCATGAACAACAAAGTATCACACGGGGTCTTACAGAAGTAAGCATGAAACACACATCATAAAGGGGGAAAAAAGGAATTTAAAATCATGAAGGGGGATTATAATACAAACATCCATCTCTTCTCCTTGATTCGAGCCCAGGCCCCTCGACACCGCAGTCAGCGTCAGTAACCACTATACCGGATGGGCGGCAATTTCATATTGATAGTGCTTCTAAAGAATTAACTTATTTCAGAAAAAAGGTGGGAAAGGAATTTGAAAACGTATATTAAAGGAACGATAAAATTCATAGCTAAGCAGTTTTTCTTCTTTTTTCGTTTGATTGTGCTTATTTCTGTACTTCATTTGCAGTCATTTTCACTTACCATGTGAAAAAGGAGCTTTTTAATTTATTTTTCGAATGCACTAATTGTGATACTGGTTTATGTGTTCAACCGTGTTTGAGGACATATAACTTATGTGTTCTGTAATAATTTATTTTTTATTTTATTGTAACTCTAGAGATTATATTTTTATTTTCAGTTTATTATTTTATCCTTTTCTTATTTCCCCAACTTCCTTTAAAGTGAAAGTAAACAATTTTTAGGTGGAAAACATGTCTTTTCTTCCCCCCCCCCAATAACCGCGTAACAACGCGCGCCTGTGAGAAAAACGGTAACAGCGGGGGAGGGGAGAATTTCAAAACTTTTCCATGGCAATTAAGTGGTTAGTAATGGATCTCTTTAAGCTACAGTGGATATAGGTTTATTAAATTATTAATACTCTATTGTATTTGACTTTCAGCGTAAGTTTCATTTAAAGAACCGTTTTTTAATTTTTTTTCGTTGTAAAGTATATATATTTTCATGAATAAATTTAATTAAACTTGTAGCTGCAATAGTTGAACTTTTTTTTATTCATTCAAATACGTAACTCATTTCATTCACTTACTTATTTAACTCTTTTTTTTTTTTATTCTTTCAGGACATGTTGTCCAACTGTGATATGACTCCGAAAAATTCAGCAATGAAATCTATTAACAATGGTCCTTCTTGTTCCTGTATGAGCGCCTGTAAAATTGTTCAAAATATAGAGCTCTTCAAGATGGCTTCCAAGCATTCCCATAGCCATAAACATGGACCTCTAAATCCCACCTCTGGTGATCCCTTGCAGATGTGTGCTTGCCAGAGGGTCATGCTGTGGGCGGGCAGTATAGTTCCTTGCCTGGGACCCCAGAGATCGACGCTGGAAACTGGCTGGCAATGCACTAAATCTCTAACCACGGATGGCAGAGGTTGCTCCAGAACGTGGTTCAATCACACTGCTGCCATCTGCAGCGAACCACACAGGACTGCCGAAGTGGTAATGAAGAACGGTAAGCTGAAGCACGTTTTGCGTGAAGCTTCGGCCGACTTGCCTTGTGATATGACAAGAACTCAAACAATGAGAAATCCTCTGAGACCGCGAGCTAGTACGGTTTCGTATTCCTTGTCTGCGAAGCTAGCGGATACTAGTGAAACTAACTATGCGAATATAGAATTTCCATCTAACAGTGAAGAGAAGTTGGTTAAAGTGAGTGGTGACAACTCAACTGTTAACTACGCTAACATCGAATTTGCTGAAACTTTGCCTTTATATGAAAATTCTAATGTGGTGTTGTCTCGCTTAGAAACAGAGGATAAAAAAGAACCCATTGTACCCAATAAACCTCCTCTTCCACCAAGATGTCATATGAATGCTAGCAAGAAGTTTTCTGAAAGCATGGACAAAGATGACAAGTGCAAATGCAAGCAGGTGTCTGTGAACCGTAGTCCTAAGAAAACGACAGACCGGCAAATGAATGGCAGTGTTTATGAGATGATGTGCTACCAGAAAAATCCAGCTTATAACCAGCATGATGAAGATTACTTAATGATGCAGCCCCTATGTATGAAAGATGAGAAATCATCATCCCCTTCGAAACAAATCATGGAAAATACTGAACCATCAAATGTTTTGTCAGTTTCTGTGCAAAATAGTGAATCTGAAGTAGAAGTTCAAGAAAATCTTCCTCTTAGACCATTCATGCCCTATTCCTACCCTGTAGCGGAAACTTTGGGCTCTGTTATGCCAGAAAACGTAAGTGGTGATCCCATGACAAGGAAAAATCAGTTAATAAGCGAGGATCTTCACCTCAGAGCTATGAGATCGAATTCATTGAGTGAACTGAAGAAGAAAGTCTTGATGAGAAAGCGTTCAAGTTCGGTGGATGGCAAGAACAATGGCTATCAGTCAAAAGACTCGGGAGTTGAATCGGTTCCGGCTTCACCAGTTGGCAGCCCTCGTCCATCAGTGACACGTAAAAATTCTTTATTTTCTAAATTAAGCCTCAGATCGAAAGAAAAATCAATGAGCACCAACGAAATAGACCTACCTCTTCCAATATCAAATGGGCATGCTTGTACTTTGAACAATAGTCATAAGAATGGACATCACAGGTCAGCAGACTGCTTAAAACTCAACGAAGAATTTACGAATTCAGATGAAGATCTCAATTCAGATAACAGTGATTTTGTTCTCCAAAAGGAATCGTGCTCTGTTTCATCTATGAAGCGTTCATCTAGTGTTCCATGTAGAGCTGCCATGCCTAGTGTTAGTATATCAAGCCCAGTCAGAACTAATGCAACGATTATGGAGCTGAATGACTTGAACAAAGATGCTTCTCAAAGTGTACCTGAAGAAAATGAAGATTCTCAAGAACCAGTTCAAAGGAAATATAGCCTTGACAGTCATGAAAGAACAAAGCAAAGAGTTTCTCAGCGAACCGTATCCAACTGTGATAACATGTATAGTCAAGAGTGCTTGGATGAGAGTGATACGGTCATGGAAATGCAAGGTATTGCTTGGCATATCTTAATATTCGTAAGCGTTTAAATTAAATTTTCTCATTCTTTATCATAACAAGATTTCTCCTGCATTATGTTTATGAATTTTTGATTTTTTTTTAAAATAAAATAATTTTGAAGTTTTAATAAAAATGATAAGGATAATAAAAATTAATCTTCATCTGTACGCAAGATGCTTAAAAATAAATAAATGCAAAGTTTAAATGAAAGATTAAGAAGAATATAAGCATAATTTTAGGTTAAACTCATTTAATAAAAATAAATATTGTGTATATATCAAGTAATTAGATAAAAAATGATCATTTCAGAAACAAAACTTTCTACACAAATAATTTATATAAAAATGTAATTATAACTGTTCCAAGAGAATTCTCCATTACCGCAATCAGAAAAAGAGAAAAAATCTGAAAACATCATATTCCGAATTAAATTTTTGAAGAAGAGTGCTTGTTAAAATTGTTATGGAGTAATTTAAACTCAAAAATATGAAGAAAATTGGCTTGAATTTCTCTAAATCATGTTTATCATCTGAGTAGCCATCTAAGACCGGGGAGGGCATTAAGTCGATCGCAATCGACTGGTGGACCACCAAGACATTTTGAGGTGACCGCCTTCACTAAGACCTAATAATCATTCCATCATACGAAGGTCTAGAAATACCGTATTTAATCGATTCTAAGCCGCGCCCCAAACTTTCAACAAGATTTTGTGAAAACTGAAAAATAGTCTAAAATGGTTTATCAATATCTAATTTTATGAAATTAAAGTAAATTTTTTTAAAAAAATTAATAAGAAGGGAACAATTAGTTAGTTTTTCAGTATTAAAACTTTTAAATACATGAATGAAGCTATAATTGCTCTAAATACCCCCATCCAACACATTTTTTCCCCTTCGATTCTAAGGCAAGCCCGATTTTCAGTAGCATTAACATAGAGTAAAAAGTGAAGTTTAGATTCGAGTAAATACAGGTATTTTTAAAAAATACGGAGGGAAAAAATCGAGAGAAATCATCATAAGAGAAAATTTCGTTGAATAGAAAATTAATTTCGTGGGGCTACTTTATTATTGCTTAATTATTTATTTGGAGGTTATTTTACGAAGAAAATCGTAAAATGTTCTTGGTTCCTGGAAAAAGTTCACTAAATAGAGAAATTCGTAAAATAGAGGTCCGTAAAATAGTTTCATAAAATAGAGGTTCATAAAAAAGGGAGGTCCGATTGTATATTGTATACTTTAGCTTAGCTCACTACACCTACGCCACTGCGGGGACCGCAACACCTTGAAAAAGTTAGAAGTAGCCCGTATCCTGGAAAAGTCTGCCCACCCCTGATCTAGGACATTAAATTCATCTCGCGATTATCGCCTCAGTATTTATATGTAACCATAATTGAAATAGTTTTTTTTTCTTTTTCGTAGGAGTCTTAAGAAGAAATCATGTGCATCCCTTAGATCGAGGTGTTGAGAATTATCGAAGTAACACGAGTAGCTGCAGCTCTTCGGATATCAGTGACTATATGGAATCACTATCTTTCATATCCAGAAGCAGCAGTAGTAGCAGTGGTAGTACAAGCAGCGCAGACTACATGCGTTCTGAGGATCTGTACGGGCTGAGGCCATTGCCAAGACCACCTCCAAAGAATGTAATGACTGGAAGCAGTAATATAGCTATACCTGGCATTCACCACAGTCGTCATTGTTCCTCAGATGTGAACGGCATGGATATGGCGAATCGTTCAGCAAGATATCGTTCCGCGAACGACCCTTGTGATACTTCGTCTGTCGGAACCAGTTCAGGTGGATCGTTCCAGGAAACCACATATTACCAAGTCAAAGAGGAACCTAATGTTAGACCATGCACAAGTATCAGATGTAACAGGGACTCTAGATCGTCAACGTCTTCTACTAGTTCGCTTAGTACATCCCCTAGTGTGACAGACTATAGCTCTTCAACGTCATCTTCCCCACCTTGTCAGAATAACTTGTCAACTAAACAGGTGTTTTGTAAACAAAAGCCTCCTGAAGTCAAACCTGAAGAACCAGTGACTGCTTTTGCTTATCCCTCTTCAGAAAAAGAAACGAATCAATTGAAATAGAAGCTATGACTGCCAGGTGTTTTGTATATACTCAAAGAGTGGAGTTGAGTAAAAGTGGCGAGACTGGTGTTTAGTATTTATAACATTGATAGTTTTCTAAAAACTATTTTAGGAATGATTTTTTAATGTCCTGTTTTTTGATTTGTGATCCGAGTGAATGATGTTGTACATTTGTGTGTGTAGAGTTTTAAGAGATATATTTTAAACGTGTTTGGAACAAACAACTTTTTACAAGACTTAGACTAGTTTTATTTCTATTGAAGAAAGAAAAAGTTTTTTTTTTAAAAAATTCAAGTAATAGAGTCAAATTTTGTTTTAAATCTTAAGGTTCTTTTCTTTATAGTTCTGATTTGATTAAATTATTAATTATCCTTATTTTAACTGTCAGGATTGGGTTTTTCTTAAGGCATCAAATAATTCATGAATTCATTCAAATTCATATGTTAAAGTAATAATATGTAAAATTTCGTAACAGATTAAGAAAATATTATCTAAATATGGCAAATTTTAAATCTTCTTGAGGAAAATATTAAGTCTTTATATTGAGTATTTTCCCTCTTTATTATCCCCAAAATATTGGAAAAGTTCCTTGCGCTTCCCCCCCCCTTTATTTTAATAAATCAAACAATGAATGGGTCAGTAAAATATGAGGTTTTGAATAATTACAATATATCTAAATATTTTGGTTTAAAGAGTTGCATGTAGTTTAGAAAAATCGTTTTTTATTTCAAATATGTGCTTCAGTTGTAATTTCTACTGTGCAAAATCATATCATAAAAATTAGATAAAACAGAATTATATTTTATATTAATAAACTTTCCAAGTATGGTGACATATCTGGGAGATAAGTACATTTATTTTCAATTTGAAACATATCAAAAATGACTTCTATTTAGCATGGTTTATTTATTGTGCCATTGGTTTTGAAAATATCATCTAATTGCATCGCATGAACTATCTTTAATAATAGAAAAAGTACTGTTGATAAAAAGTTCAGCAATTTTACTTTTTAAATCGACCATTTAGTGCAATATTAAAGCTTCAAACATATCGCTTATATAATTAATTCTCTAATCCTGTTTTTAAAATAGTATATTACAGAATGAATATCCAAAAATTTCCCTATCTAAATATTATTTATACGAAAAATCATGGAATTATTTTGAGGTTAATTGTAAAAACTAAAACCATTTATTTAAATTTAAATTTATTCAGAAATTAAGAATATTAAATTGCTACACTAATTTTTTTTTACTTTCTGAAAAAAATACTAGTCTAATTTATTATCAAAAGAACTTCTGAACTGTGTATTTCAAAACCTTTTGTTGTTGCCTTACATATCACCTAATGGGAATTTGTTTGAAAGGAGTATAAACATGAAAATTCCAAACTACGAATTCGAAGTCGAGCTTAATTTTTGTAATATTAGTCTTTTCTTGCAGTTGTAGTTGAAGATAATTTACTATTTTGTATGCTTTTATACCTTTTCTTAGATTACCGAGGTAATGTATCTATGTGTTTATTTTATTTTAGGCGGGGTAAATGTGAATATGTATTTTGTTTCTCATGGAATTATGTAGAATTGATTTATTCTGTAAGAAAAAGTTTTATAACATACACATGACTTTTTTTTTATTTTGTGAAAATAGCGATTTCAAATATCTACTTGCTATTTATGCATAACAATTTGAAGCTAAAAACCAAAAAAATTGTGTGCATAAATTACCCTAGATTCTTTGAGATTTCAACTTGATTCGTGACGGAATTGTTTTTCGTTAATTCAAAAAAAATATCTTTTATTTCCTGCTCTGTATATTTTAGTCATGCCACTTTTTAATTTTTTTAAAGCTTAAATAAATATATTTTTTAATTTGATAAATTTTGTGCTTTTAATTTCTTTAGATCATAATTTTTTCAAGAAAAGAAAATATTTAAAGGAAAATAATTAGTAACATTATGAGGTATGTTTTCTTTGTTACTGCTTAAAACTTTTTAAGAAAAATAGTTCAGTTTTATCGTGAATTACCTTTAGTGAATGGACAAATTAAAGTACTTTTTTTGAATTTCATGTGTATGTTGTGGAAAATGAAAATTTATTAAATCATGAATTGAGTTATTAAAATAATTGATACATATTTCTCGACTAAACAAATAAACATTAAATTAAATGGAATATCCTAAACGGATTTTCTGTAACAAAATTACAAATATAAGAAAAACTATCAAATAAACCAAAATATTGAAATGATCCTTCTCAATTTTTATTGACAAATATGAATTAGAAAATCATGAAGTAATTCTAAGAGTGCAGATTGGTATTGTATGATTGTACAAATGAAATATTTATGTCAAAATATCGAGATTCAATCTTCTGCAAATTAAGGGACCAAATAAAGTAGAAATTATTTACTAAAATGTAATATCATGTATTCAAAGTGTTTAATATGCAATTTCAACTTATAATATGTGATTATGTAGCGAAATGTTAGCAGAAAAAATATCATAATATCCAAATGAATGTTTCGTAATTACTATACATATGTAGATGGTGTGCTTTGTAGTTATATGGAAATTTATAAATTGTTTAGATGATAAAAAGAAAACATTTATAGAAAGTTAAAGGAAAATATATCTGTAAGAAAGAAATTCTTAGATATAACTGCTAAATTGTTGAAATATCGTCTGATTGTATCATAGTTCCTTGTTTGCAAATATTTACAAATATAAGAAGTGCAGATTTACAAAATTATCCATAACAATGTATCGAAAACAATTTAATGGAAGGGAAAAAATTACTTTGAATTTAAAGAACATTTTAATGTTTTAAGAATTTTTTCAGTTCTTCATTAATTACCATATTTTGTTTTTGTTATTCTCTTAATTTTAGTTGAAATAAATGTCAAAAGATGGGACTGTATCATTTATACATTGAACGAAACGAAACTTGTCATATTTTTCAAAATCCAAATTATAACATCTATAGGTTTCTAATTTTTAAGTATAATTTTTCTAATAATAAAAATTGTTGTAAATAATCTGAATTGATCAATGAAAAATCTTTATAAAAATTTGTATTCTTGTAAAACTTAAATTTCTATTTTTTGCAATGGAACTTCAATCGTTCTCTGTTTTTTCTTTCATAGTTTTTTATATTCGTTAGTAATTCAACATATGGTTTTAACAATTCAAAATCAAACTAAAATATTTCATAAAAAATGTGCTTTCTATATATGTCTATTATATTTACAAAAAGAATGATGGACTTTTCAAAACCATACTTTTTTGCAGGTACGATGGATACCCGTAGGAAGTATATTATTGTAAGCTAAATACAATGCCAAAAATTCTTTCGTAATCAAAAATTCCAAATTAAAAATTAATTTAAATTCTTTAAATTTTAATTAATTAATTAAATTTTCAAGAAAATTAACTGTCGAAATTGGTGTCTCAAGTTTAACATTTAAATGCGTTTTATTATTACGGATACGAAAAAAGAAAATTGTAATCAAAATTGAACAAGGAACCTGATGTGTATTCAAGTCAGTAACTCTATGAATTATCTATTCTGCTTGATAATCAATTAATTTAAAAAGAACTATTGAAATTGTTGAAACTGAATTATCTAAAAAATGGGTGCTCTTGAAACCGACTTTAAATTATCCTCACATTGTTGCCTGTACAATAACCGCATGTTGCCTAAAATATCAACAGACGTTTCTCTACGAACTGATAATAGCATCAGTAAGTGTCAACGCATTTTCCTTTTTTAAAAGCAATCCGCTGTATCATAGGATGAGCTTGAATATAATGCTGTAGAATGAGATGTATTTCATATGAAAATGTTGTAAAGAGACCATTGTATGGTGTGTAAGCATGGTTTCTATGACGAGTCTTTTTCCATCTAATGTGTGTTGGTAAGAAAAACATTTACAAAACATTGGCTGATTCAAAATCTTTCTTTTATTGTGCTGTGTGGATTATTTATGTTGTAATTCTAAATTAAACATTTTGTACATAAAAAAAAGTTAAAATAAAAGGTTTCACTTATATATTCTGCATCTTTTTTTTTAAATTGACGAAATTTTACAGGCACAAGTAGCAATCAAAAATTTGCGGTTGTTTTTGCAAAAAAATCTTACAAAAAGTATTTAAATTTTATCAAGAATGTTATAAATTTCTTCATATTACAAGGAAAAGAAGATTAATATTTATTTCATTATGTTCTTGAAAGGAAATATAAGCTCGGGGAAATATAAGCAACAACAATCATGATCAACATTATCGTAAATATTGCTAAAAATGTTTAAAAATTCAATAAGCCCAACAGTTTGAAGTGCTGTTAAATTTATTATTATTAAAGGAAAAAAACCTTTTTTTCCAGGATGCCATTATCCATTAACGTGTAAGATATGAAAATAATTAATATGATTGACTGATGGATAGACAAAAATTAAAATAGTTCTTGGCGAATTATAGGTTGAAAAGTAAAATCCCAAAGCTGATTATACGTTCAAAATGAAACAAGGCCTAACTAAAATTATACTGGCATATGGTTAATATGCAAGCAACCTTTTAATGTATGATATTGATTACACAGGCAGGAAAACAATTTAAGGTATCCGAACACATTCGGAGTACTTTTTAACAAAATAGCCTACTAAAACATTATAAATGCTCTTTTAGGACTCAATACCAATAAATATTACTATTTAATTCTCAAAATTTAAAATAAATTACCTGAATTTTACAAAAATCACAATTATAAGTGAAAGTTTAGCAATATTTTTGAAAAACTTCAAAGCAGTTAGAGAAAAAAGTAATAAACATATATCAGTAAAAGTATCAGTTAAACAAATTAGATGCATTTATCTAGAAAATGTATTAAAACTTTAGAGCTGATTGAGTAACATTATAAGAAATGTTACATTTTTTTAGACCATTATTTAAATAACAAGCCATAACTCAAAAAGTATTCATACAATAAGAAATATTTTAGTACATTCTCTAGAAAATAACGTAAATATCAGGTTCAAAAAGTTTTATTGAAATACATTCGTAATATTTTGAGTTATCAGACTCGCCATGATAGATTTTGAGCAATTTAAATGTCCACTTCTGGTAGATCAAAAACCCACTTCCGGTTTTTCTAAATTTATAAAATAGATTGTAACTTGGCCTCTAGGTAGTGTAGAAACAAAACAAAGTAGGTTTCGTAAAATTAAAAGATATCTCTGTTCAATAAAATAAGAAACAAAAATATCTGTTTTGACTGAATTTGGTCATTTTCAATACCTTAATATGTATTGCTATATTTTTTAGATTAATACCGAAACAGGAAACATCACCATATAAATTAAAGTTATATTTAATATAAAGATTTATCTTTGGGAAAATTTTACATCGCTTTTTATTTGAAGGAAAAAAATGCCTAAGTTATACAAAAAAGTAAGGAGGGCACTCATCTCTCCGTTATATTTACATAGTACATGATAACATTTTACAATTATTTAAAATGCATTGAACATGAAGCATTATTAATAGGAGTACAGAATTATAATTTTTCAAACACTCCTACAAAGCTTAATTTCAATGAATTTTTCATTAATATCATATTTGATCAAACATACTTTCTATTTCAACTATTAATAATAGTAAATTTTAAAAAAAATACTCCATTTTAATTCGTCCGTATACGATTGTAAAGTTTACAATATTCGTTTCATTCCTTAAAACTGAAAGAATAACAAATCGTTTTTAACCTTAATGCGTTTTTCTATAAAAAAAAGTTACTTTGAAAAGTTGTACAAAGTCTTAGCAAATCTTAAAAGATCTATTTTACAGATTGCATACTAATACTGTTCATCACTAAAAGGTGATTAAAAAACCTTGCATACATAAGTATTTTAATGTGTGCATTGTTCATTGTTGTTTATAACATTCAAAATGTATTAATTTCTCTTCCTGATATCATGTTAACAGGTGGAGTAACTTACATTCGCCATGCTTCGTACGGTAGAAGCCATTCACTACAATCCCACCAAGGGATATTCATTTTCCATGAATCACTGGAAAAGCCTCTATTATTTTTTATCAGCTTTCTATGATTATTTGGAGGATTCGAGGGCCTGCTGTTTATTTGCCATGGATCAGGAGGATTCCACGGTCTTGTTACTTTCCTTGAATTATCTGGTTGGTTCCAAGGTTTGGGAAGCATTTTCGAATGAGGATCTGGAGGATTCTCGGGTCTTTCAACTAGATACCAAGGGTCATATGGAGGTGTCCAAGGTCGTTTGGTCGCATGCCATGCAGAACTTGGAGGAATCCAAGGCTTTTGGGTTTTTTGCCAGACATTTACTGGTTTGTTCCAAGGTCTCTTGTCCTCTTGCCACAGATCTTTTAGAGGATTCCAGGGACGTCTTGTCTTTTCCCAAGAATCAACTGGAGGATTCCAGGGTTGCTTTGTCTTTAACCAAGGATCAATTGGAGGATTCCAGGGTTGCTTTGTCTTTTCCCAGGGATCAACTGGAGGAATCCATGGCTTCTCTGTTACTTTCCATATATTGTTTGGAGGATTCCAAGGTTTTTTTGCCTTTTTCCACGCATCAACTGGAGGAACCCAAGGCTTCCTTGCTTCCAAGTAATGACAGGAGGATTCCATGGCTTCTGTGTTACTTGCCATGTATTCACAGGATGATCCCAAGGTTTTTTGGTCTCTTCCCATGGGTAATGTGGATTGGACCATGGTTTGATGGTTGTTGGCATATTTTGTATACTTTCTGGTTTCTTGGTTGTATCTGTATCATTTGGATCAATTGTCATATTTCTTGTGTTCGGCGCGCGGGTCGAAAGTATTGTGGTTGTCGTTCGATTTGCTGTACGAATTGGAGCTCTTGTTTGAGCTGCTCGGTTTGAAACGATTGATGTTGTATGTTCCGGAACACTTGTAACTACTTCTGTAGTCAAGAAGTTCGGAATTTCTGTAGTGGTAAAAAAATTGTCAGTAGTATTTACAGAATTTATGTAAATCCATTGAGAATTCAACCAGTCTTCGATACTACTTCGGCTTTCATTTTCTTTATCCCTGTCAGAATTCTCATCATTGACAAACCGAGCATATTTCTCGCCTATATTTGGCTTATTTCTACCTTTTACATTTCTTGGCTGTGGCTTGAAAACGGAATCCTCAGAAACAGTCATATTTGCTGCAACATGAGTCTTATTAGATGTTTGTTTTATGAACAGTTCATCATAATCTTCTGTCTCTATCTGTGAGTTTTTTATTTCTGTATTCGAAAAAGCTGTTCCATCATTCAGAGCAGCAGATTCGTTGACGCTGGTTTCATCTGAAGGTAAAATGAGGAGAAATAAAACTTTTGGATCTTCCTCCTGAATTTCGGGTGCGTTTCTTACAGTTTTGGGAGTCCTCAAAGACACCTTTTCTTTATAGATAGCTGATCTTATCCACTCTTTCAATCTAGTGCTCGGACGTGAAATCTCAGAACTCTGTCTTGCAGAGTTTTGTGAATACGATGAAAATGTCAGATTTCTTTTAGGGTTTGCTGCCCTTCCTGTGACTCTCCATCTATTAAATCGATCCACCCTACGTCCCGCAAATCTGAATAAACCGCGAACTTTATTTGTTGGTAAACGGTTACCTCTTTTGTAGCTATTGGTGTTTGAATCGAATAAATTTAAATGACGACTTTGAGAACCTTCAAAAACATAAACGTTTGATCTTAAAAGAGAGGATTGCACTGGTCTTGATTGCTCACTCTTTTTTGCGCCAATTTTAATTGTGGATATTGGTTTATCAATCAGAAGACCCAATATATGTCCTAAATGTACACCATTTTGTCTATGAAATGCATGAATATCATTGCCTTTAAATCTTTCATTATTTTCTTCTCTTATTTGTCTTTTCTGTCTATTCATACCAATGATATTGGCATTTCTAATCAAAGGTAATAAGGTATTTTCTTTTGTACTCCTATTTACTTTAATGATTTCACTGATATTTCCTGTTGCATTATTAGCAATTCTGGGTTTATTTACTGATCTATTTATCATGTCTTTAAAATTAAATCGGTTGAAATTAGTTGATTTGCTTAGTTGATAATTACTATCATAGTCCAAAACACCATCATTTCCACTTAATTTCTGCAAGGGATAGCGCTTATTGTTTTCAAAGAGTCCATTTTCTTTTTCAAGATACCTTAAAGGAGTGAAATTCTCGTTATCTACTTCGTTGTTCGCTTTAATGCCCGCTTTCCCAATTATTGATCTTCGCATCTTCAACTCATCATTAACAACTCGCTTAATGGTCTCCTTATTACTCCTTAATGAAACTGTCGCAAAACTCTTTGGCTTGTACATTCGTAAAACACGCTTGCGTAAATCACTGCCTCCAGAAGATTCTAAACTTGTTTCTTCCGAGATTCGCTGAATCTTCATGTTTCCAGATTCCCTCAATGAACTGTGAAGGTTCCTTAATCTGATATAAATGTATCGCCCCCTTTTCGATCCTCCCTCCTTAACGTCATTCCTTAACTGATCACCGATTCTGGTTTCCATTTTTGAAGCCCCCAAGTCTTTATCGAACGAGTCTTCTTTGTAAATTTGCAATTCAGATTTTTTACGACCTTCATCGGAGACCGAATTATTTTTCCGAGGTAGCTCATTCGACAATAATGGAACCCTCCCCCGCATGAGAGTTCCGGTTTGATAAGATTCGACAACAACAGGAGCGTTATCGGATATTGGGAACATTGTAGAGCCTTCACTGCTTAAATCGGCACCATCGTTTCTTTGATAAAATTTCTGCATTTCTAAAGGAACCCGTGCACGCGCTGCACGTTTATTACGATTCCGAATCTCAACCCTGCTTTTGCCACTATTGAGTTTCGGGACGTTTCTTACATTAAAAATTTTCAGCACATCGGTTGATACATTTTTTTCAGTTGATGAGTTGGAGTAATTTGATTTGAAGTGCTTCAGATTTTCTTTATTGTCTTGCATTGTGGGGGGTTTTAAGTTATTACCACTTTTTTTACGCCTATTTTGGAATGCCCTATCTTTCAAACTATCTTCTGCTTTGAAGACTGTTAATTCTGGTTGTTTATCACCATTTTGCCGAGTTCGATTTTTGTCTTTTATTTTTAAATATAAAGTGGCAACAATCATGGGAGTCTCAATTCCGTCTATTTCTATTGCTCGGAAATTGTCGATGCTTGCAATAGTTCCATACTTTGAAGCAATCAGTTTAGAGCTATAATTTTCATTCGATTCAGTTCCTTTATAGCTATTCAAATCATCTACAGTAATATTTTCAGTGGAAGGAAATAGTGTGACAACATTATCGTTTTGAAATTCACTTTCATGATTTTTAGTTAAGTTTGCGATTGAAAAATCGAGATTAGTCTCAGAATTAAAGGCAGTTTTTATCGTTCTAGAATTGTGAGCTGCTACGAACGGGAATGAAGCGTTTGTATAAACGTTTTTCGCAATCTGCTCATTTAAAAATTTGATTGAAGAATTCGAAACATTAGAAGTATTCGACGATACAGTATCGCTTAGTTGTATCTCAAAATTTTCGTGCAGTTGTTCTGCGTCGTCGTTCTTTCTCGTGGTGTTTACCTTCGCAGAACGATTATTTACATGATAACCACCTTCCAAACCAGGTACTGCTTTCAGTTTCGGTCTTGCGCTGCTCAAAACAAACAATGCTTCCTCGCCACCTGCTGTTTCGTTCAATTTCGCCAGACGTTCTTCTTCCATTCTGCTTTGATCGTCCGTTAGCGACCCAAATCGAATACCGAATTCCTCAGCTATTTTTCCTTTCTTCGGCGAGCGCGGGAAATCATTAGCATGTGGATAACCATCTGCCCTCGTGGGAGAGGGCTTATTAAAATTGGAAGCGAATCTGCCGCCTCGGCTGTTTTTGCGCGTATCGAACAGGATTCTGTGCCTCGGAATAGGGTACCAGGTGTTTATTTCCAGCGTCTTTGCCCTTTTCAGCAGATTTGATGAGGGAGGTAAACATCGGGGCGTTCTCGGATCGCATTCTTTGGAGTCTGAGGAAATAACTCGGCTGTACAAAAAGAGGATCGAAAGGAAGAACGTCTGCAAAAGAAAAAGAGAATATCATTAACGTGCAGTCGAAATCAAGAAAATAAAAAGGCTTGGAACTTTAACATTTAAATGTACAATTTTTTTACATTTATATAGATAAATATTTATTATAAGCGATTTTTTTTTATGCGTTAGTTTTACTTCAAAAGTTTTGGACTATCAAACAAATTGTTGTCGAGCTCCTGGATGGCATTCGATTTATTGGATGGTATTACTTCGATGGTATTCGATTATTCTTGGATGGTATTACTTCATGTTATTTTAAATAGCAAAAAATATTATAATGAAGTATAGTTAGAATTGGGATATGCGAAATAAAAAAAATTGGGGAGAGAATTCATCTTGAATGTCTAAAAATAATTATAATTATGACTAATTTAATTATTGATTGATTTTACTTCATTTATCTATTTCATTTAATCTCAAATTTAAATGCATTTAAGCTAAATATGGTGTAACTGTCTGAAACAAAGAACCGATTTTCTGTTGGGGAACTAGTGATTGATTTCCCAACGGTCACGTACTTCTATACGGAAAGTGACCAAGACAGGACAATATCGACGTTTATGTTCCAAGGCAAGTCGACCTTTTACCTTCGTGTATCCAGCCCATGGAGAGGTGACCGGGGCAGTTCCCACGCCAATATCCGGCTTCAAAGTCCACCGCCCGAGGGGTGACAAGAACCAATGGCCAAATATTAATCCCGGCTACGTCCAAACAGATTTGATTCTGCGTCATCCCTCTTTTAAAGGCGTGACATATTCCACATTTAAGGGGGTCACTTCACGCAGCCTTTTCCCTATCTCCGTAATGTTAAAAATGACCAAATTTAAGGAACATTTTTGAAAAATTGACAAGTTGTACAGTCATGAATTTTTTTGTGTAGATTTATTGTATTGTTTTTATTATTTTAATGAGAGCATTTTTCAAAATTTTGATTAGTTTTTTTTTTAAAAATTCATATGTGGAGTAACACGTCAAAATTATTAAAACGATAAAAATTCTTGTACATTTTAATCCATAAAATTTTTTTGAATAATTTTTTTGACAAAATCTCTCATTAAAATATTTATTTGTATAGTGTTAACATATGTGCAAAGTTTCAAAGCTATAAATTAAGTAGATTTTTCAAAAATGTTCCTTTTGTGTTGAAATTTACACTTTTGAGAAATAGTGATTTAAAGTAAAAATTTACTATTAACTAATACGTACCAGAACCACAACTTGGATTTCTGGTATCATATGCAAGATCATCTTCTTGTCTACATTTTAATTGTTTGTTTTTAGTTCTAGCTTCTTTGGTTCATTGTAAAACTGCCTATTTTGCTTTCTTAATATGCGCATGATCTACTTCTTCCAACGCTCGACATTTGTAAAATCCAGGGTTTGAATGTTTAATACATCTAAAACTTTTAATTTGGTAATGAAACCTTGATTATATAAAAATGTAGCTTCAAATACTATAGTTTTTAAAGTTCCTAATTGTATAAATAAAGTTTTTGGAACTATAAATCAAATACAATTTAAGGTTTCATTGAAATTTTAAGTTTTACCGTTAAAGCACGTAAGAAAGAGTTCACGACTAGAGAAATCTCTAAATACTTTTTTTATGCAATTGCTAATTGCAATAGGTGAGTTGTGTTAAGCATATATGCGTCACCTTTCAGTATGAACCTATTATATTCACACCACGAATCACCTCCCATGGGGCATAAGCCGTGTCGTATTTTCAAATCTGTGGAGAGTTTATGAAAAAAATATAGCCCAAATAGTTTGCATCATGACTGACAAGTTTTCTGAGTTGCTTCAAATAGCCACACGAAACATAGTATCTTTACAATTTGTCTATTACTGCATCTGTTAATCTATAACGACCTCCTAGAGATTTTTTGTCCACAAGATTTTTGCCTTTAAATTTTGATTTTAATGCCCTGTCATGTGTCTCCATCCTTTTCTCAACATGACCAACACATTCTAATGTTTTAATGTTGACATCTTTCTAAGGTTAAGATTCTAAAACTGCTTTGTATGCTTTAAAGTCCTCATCACCCAAATATTTTGTCGCAATTAGTAAATCGTAATTTGTGTCGTGCCTCTGAGCAATGGAAAATACAAAGTGCACCTTCAACTTTCATCCCCCTACTACTTCCGAAGTAATCTGCCGAACACTCAATGTTATGTACATTGTCGTTAAAATTACTTGAGTATTTCCTCTATAGTTTTTCGGCATCAACAACTTTCCCAGTGTTCACACTAACTGCTGTAATACCATTCAGAGAAACATGACCCCTTTTTTGCCAAATGCCATAGACAAACACCGGTACAATAGGACTTGCATTATTAAATGATATCATTTCGACAGCAGTTATATATATACCATAGACTGGCTACTTTCTGTGTCGTGTTATTTAATGCCATGCATGAACTCGTAAAACCACTTTGGTGGACGTGACAGTTCATAACTAAACAAAATATTTTCGCAGTTGCTTCTCTTTTCCAATAAAAATAATAGCATATAATAGTACCCAGTGTTTACTTCATATAATTTTGTATCTTTTTAAAAGCTTTTATTTAACTTACAATGTATGTATGTATGTATGTATGTAATTTGTTCGGGTGGAATCTTGCAACTCAAATTTTGAAGCTGATATCTTCCTCCCATTGAGCTGAAATTTTGTATACACGTTTAGTTTGGATGACAATGCATGTTTTGACCATTTATATTCCGATATTGCAATTAATTAAAAAGATATTAATTAAAAACGTTTAACTAGTTTTGGGCGCCAACTTGGATATATTTGCATTGTTGTAATAATTTAATTGTTACAACAATGACAAAAGTTGGCGTCGAAAATCGGTTTTCAGCCAAACTGGAATTTCATGACGTTGCGCTATTGACAGTATTAATTAAATTTGTCTAAAAAATAATTACATTTCTACAACGTAAAAATAATCTAATTTCTACAACGTATGTAATTTTTTTACAAATTTCTATCTATTTTCTTGGATTTAAATTCAAAACAAAAAAGTAGAGCTATTTTCCAAGTAGATTGGTACATTGTATACCTTTCTCAACACTGCCAAGTTAAACTGAGATGGAGTATTGAAGAAATTCTTTAAATAATTTATCTAACTTTAATCTATGAAACTCAGACAAAAAATAATTACAGAATCGGAAAGATCATTTTTTTATGTATCTTACCCATCAAAAGGAATCCGCTAGGAAAACATTAAGAGAAAAATATTATCTAGAAATGCAATATATTTTCGATTAAAAAAAATAATTTTATAATAAAATAAAGGAATTTTTTAAAGAAATTTTCTAATTTTAAGCCTACAAGTAATTTAAATACACCTCATTTTATCACCAGTAATCTAAACACACACTACGACATGTGTCTTTAAATTTAATTACAAATAGAATCTGTTAATTGTATTTGAATTTAATTATTGATTTTTTCAAAATCAAGTTTCTAAAGATGATCTGAGCAATTTAAAAAAAAATAGATTCTTACGTAGAAGATATTCAATGTGCAGCAAAAAATTATCATTATTTGATAAAACTTTCTTTTTTGATTACAAAATGCGTTTTGAGTCTTAAGCATTTTATTGATTAATACAAATATTTAAATGCCTTTTGAAGTTTTTTAATAAACAACTAAAATTTTCTTCTAATATGTTAGAGAAATATATCCCTTATCTTCAAAATATTTCAAATAAATAATATATTCTTTAAGTTTTTCAAAAATAGTCAAAATTTTAATTAAACATTTAATAACTTTGTCATTTATGAAGATAATCTCACTAAACCTTTTTTTTTTTCGTGTGTAGAACAATGTTATCCAAAATCTGCACGAAGATTGAAAAAATTGCTTAAAAATTACGGATTTAAAAAAATTGTGTTTTTAGTCCAATACCATTTTGCGAGAATTAATTCAGCTAAACCAGGGATGGCGAACCAGCGTTCAATGAGTTGAACAGGCTGAGAAACCTGTCCAGAGATAACTAAAAAGTAAAAAATAAATTAAATGTAAAAAAACTTTTTTACGAACAAGCTTTTATTTAAACGCGCTAAAAAGAATAAAATAAACTTTTCCTTTAAAACTTTTTTTACTATCAACTTATAACGTCATTACACAATTTATATGATATAAAAGCTTGTCGCAATATTTAAGTACTCATATTTACTTAGTTTGAATTTTTAAAAACCAAAATCAATCAGGTCAAGTTATTTATTTTACTTGTTTATCTACACAGGTATATCTCGCGACAAGCTTTTATATCATATAAATTGTGTAATGACGTTATAAGTTGAGAGTAAAAAAAGTTTTAAAGGAAAAGTTTATTTTATTCTTTTTAGCGCGTTTAAATAAAAGCTTGTTCTTAAAAAAGTTTTTTTACATTTAATTTATTTTTTATTTGATTAACTACTGTTTTAATATACCTGGTATTAAGAAATGTTTGAATAACGTCACAACATGTCAACAACTTTAGAACCAAACTTTGGATTTGGCGACCAAAATTTATGTGAATACCTTGTTTTTTACATTTTATTTATAATAAATGTGGTTTCAAAGCACAAGAAAACAGTAGAATGTTCATTATTTCAAAAAAAACTTTCAAATGAATCTAAAAGGAAACATACTCTTTATTTGACTTACCTAAGCTTTTAAAGTTGAATTATTCATGTATAATTTGAATTCATTATTCTGACTTATGACGCATTTAATTTCTGGAAAGTTTGGGGTTTTGTACCTTTGTACGTTTTTAAACGTTTTATTATTAAACATAAACATGTTAAAAAAGGTTTTGATAGAAACAATGTTTCCAATAGCAGAAATTCGTAAAATATTTGAAGAGGTAAAAAACAACACGCGAGATTCCAGAAAGTAAACAAACAGCTACAATTATTCACTTCACTTCTTTCCTGATTAAGTTACGGATCAAAATAAATCCTTTTAATCAATTTAAAATATTTGATGAGGCTGAAAAGTAGCAAGTGTCTTTTGTTTTGAAATGAAAGGGGCGTGGCAATCAGCTGGTTTTGGGTTTGACGGATGTAAACAAATTTTTAAAAAAATATTAAAAATACTTCTAATTCAACTAGAACAAAAATTTAAATTGCAGTAGAAAGAGAAAGAGTGGTATTTTATTTTTCAATCAAAATTGAAAAATCGATTTTTGGATCGACTTTTGTGAAGTGTCACGAAAAGGGGAAACCCACACGCTCCAAGAGACTGACTGCTAGGAGACTTCAAGATTTCTCTCAGCCTGGTTTCCAAATTGGCTAGTACGCTTTCACACCGACAAGGATCTTCTCAAGATTCCAGATAACAAGCGTCACAATGGCGTCTTACGCAGTCTTCTCAACAATGGTAATAATGTTGCAATTCTATTGAAACAATTTTCTGTGATAAAAGCATACACGTAGCATTTTTTTATTATAAGTTCCTTTAATCGAAATAGAAAACTTTCAAATTTATAAAACAAGTTGATTTTTCAAAGTCTGATGGCTTAGAAAATTATTCCTGGTTATGAAGAACAGCAGACGAGAAGTCGGTTTATTATCTTTAAACTCCCTTTTTGCCGGTTCATCGTTTTATGATACACTGCTTGATGACAAAAATTAATTGTCGCCAAAGTGAAAAGATTTTCACCATACACCCTTAATGACAACATAATAGCAAAATTTAAGTATTTTCTGGTTTCTTCCACTGTAAACACGGCGTTTAACGTCTGTTTTTTCTTTTCTTTTTCAAGCTAAACAAGAGTCATCAGAGAGAAATTTGGTATAACTTTCGTTATAAAAACAATTCCATTTTTCTCACGCTAAACTGGAATTATCGTGTGAAAGGAGAAAAATACATAAAATTCTTATAGTTTTTCACTGGTATAACACACTCGCAACGGATGAAATACTATTAAATACTATTTTGTTGTTGTTGTTGTTTTTTACGTTTAACTGTCATCAGAAAGAATTAAATCAGAATAAACTCGTAAGCTCGATTTTTTTTCACTTCCTTTGAACCTTTTTACTGTACATTTTTGCTCGACTTTTATGACAAGCTGATCATATTGTCCTCATTTTCTTATCAGCGAAATACTATCTTGTTTTATGTTGCAACGACTTCGAATTTGGAAATTGTGCTTCGGCATCTTCTTTGCGTAGTTTTAAAATTATCCGCCAAGGTTGTTTTTTTTTTAACATTTATAGACCCCGTGCACCACGCAATGTATAACACAGGGGCATACAACACAAACATCCATGCCTTGTCCGGGATTCGAACATAGTCCCTACGGCACCGCAGTCAGCTTCACTGACCACTATACCGGATGGGCGGCATCCGCCAAGAATTGCAAACGAAGATTTTAAAAGTTATGGAAACTTATTTATTATTATAATGAAAACAACTGCTAAAATATGCAAAGTGACTCACGAACATAAATTTTATAGAATATTAAAGAATTCGTTAATACGAGAAATAATACATATTGGGTTTTAATTTAGCTTTAAAACTTTTTGTTTTATTCAGGTTTGAAATTTTTTTAATTTTTTCGAATTTTTTTGTAAAAAATGACCACTTTTCCGGACACAACATTTGAACCAATGGACTCACGAACATAATCTTTAAGATTAATACGCAAAAACTAATAATTTCCAATTCGCATCTTACGATGAATTCCAAATTAGAATGGATAGTCGCGGGATCTACATTTTTAGATTTGAGTGAGTGAGTTATATTGCTGTAAGCTGTTTTGTACTTAGTAGTTGTATTAGTTTATAACAAACTTTTGGGAATTGGATCAAGTACTTACTCAAAGAGTTTAAAAGCGGAAATGTTTGAACGTTAGCCAATTCAATAGAAATAAAGTAGCTTGCTTGCCTTATTGTTTCACTCACCACTTTAGACAGATTCAAAACTCACGGCTACTTGTAGATTACTTAGTTCATGAATAATACTTCGGCTCATACCTGACTTTAGCAAACAGTATGATTCAGTATGCATTCTTTTTAAGAATAAAAACATGATACCTAAATTTTTTAACATTTATTAGCAGTAAAAAAAATACACCAGACTGCACGAACATAGAATGAATATACAGGTTATAAATCAGAGTGGATCTTGTTTCGGTCAAGTAAGAGCGTTTTTCTACTGAGCATTAGTAAAGTAATTAGAGCCTTTTTCCTGATTCCTGCTAAAATTTCTTTAAATGCAAATATTTAACATATTTAACAGATGATATGGAAGAGATCATAAATAAAAATATTAGGTTTGAGAGAAAGTACTCATTATCCCATTCATATTTTGATTCAGCAAGATTTTATAAACGAAAAGGTTAAGAGACCTTTCTGATGCGCTAATGCTAAGTGAACTTCCGGTGTTTTGACCACAATATATTTATAATAATCTTAAGAAGTGCACAACGACTCTTAAATTTCATATCGTTGAAGTTACTTCGTCTCTTAATTGCAGTTACCAGGTCTAGATAAGCAGCATGGAAGAACCTCTTGACTATTGAATTACGGTAACATAAGGCATCAGAGCTTATTTAGCTATGAAGGTCCGCACCAATTAGTTATTAGTAATGGTTTTTCAGTTTTCAAAAGCTTCTAAAATCTGTATTGCAATATTTTAACGTAGATCATGCATCTAACAAAGAATTGAATTTATTCCATAACTAAATCGAACGCTAAAAAATGGAATTCAGTTTCGAAGTAGGGAAGGAATCAAGAATACTACACATAATATTGGAGAGACTGTAAGACACTCTACACAATTAAATGTTATGACCTCGAAAATGACCCGTTGTTATGACCCGTTGAATATATTAATTGCATATTTACTTCGCCAACAGTTGACATTTATGTTTACAAAAGTACAATATTTTCTATCACTTCAAGCATTTACGATTTATTTCGTTTTATTGATACGTTTATTTTATCTGCGAAGATATTTTTTGCAAGAGATACATGTAAATCGAAGTTATTTTGGGTGGAATACATTCTAATAAAAAAAGGGTAATAGGTGCATTTTAAAGAAATCTATTATCTACAATAAGTGATTTGCAATTGTAGATTTGTCAATTATGATAGAATAGGAATTGAAAAATAGTATAGGAACCTAGTATACCTAGAACCACAACCCTTTAAGTTCATAAGGAATGTCATTTCTTTTAAATAAACAGTATTTTGATATATTTTCTAATTTTCTAGGCTGTAATTTCTCGTCTAATTTTTCTCCTATGCTCATCTTTCATTTTATTTTTAAAGCTCTCATTTTTATACCCGGCGTATACGTGCACCCATAAATTTCGATCTTATTTTTTGTGTTCGAAGTGCACGTTTCGCTGGATGTTAGGGTAAATTGTTTTTCCTGCCTATCAGCTAATTTTGAGAGATATTTGATTTTTATGCTCATAATAGCCGACTGGGTACCGTAGTTTGGTTGCCGCTGGCCTTCAATACCAAAGGTTGCGGATTCGACCTCGGCCCAAGTCGGTGGATTTTCATGATGCAGAAAATCGACAGCGGCCATATCGTATGATTATGAGGCATGTAAATAACCTCTTGAAGTGCCCGTTTGGTTTGGGTGCTCTCGGCAAAATTAAGTTCTTTAGTTCAATTTCGCATCGTCAGCGCTCAGGTGCCTCCCTCTGGGAAGGAAACTGAGCGTCAGATTTACTTGCGGTAATTGGTGTCGCATATAAGGTGCCGCACTAAAAAATTATACCTCTTTCTGGGAAATAAACTAGGTCTGCTAAGGTAAAAAATACCAATACACAACCCCATTAGAGAAAAAAAATGTTCATAATAGAAAATATTTATTGAAAAACATGCTGATCCAATTTTTTTAGGGAGGGGAGGGGTCTAAAATAACCTGTATTTCAAAAAAAATTGTGAAAATTTTTTCATGTATTATTATTTTTTCAAAATTTTCACTAACTCTTCACGTGCCACTATTACAACTCAGCCGTGCGACATCGTGACACGCGTGCCGTGGGTTGGCCACCCCTGCCCTAGAACGTAAGCGTCGGTATTGTCCTGGTTTGTGTACTTTCCCTCTCAAAACTGCGTGACCGTTGGGAAGTAATTAGTTCCCTAACAGGAAATCGGTCCTATGCTGGAGACCGTCACCCACTCGTTTGTGGCCTCAGTCATGTTGAACTCGGGATGGTGGGTTCGAGTCCTGGTGCAATTGAAGATCTGCTGTGTAGAAGAGCTGATGCATGGTAAATCTTTTGAAGCTCAGATTTTTCTCGTTGACTTAGTATGGGAATCATCCCAGCTCATAATCTGACCTAGTTCAAAAATACGAGGTGCGTTGCTAGTAGCCTTCATGTAACTTCAAAAGGTAATATTGAAACCTTTTATGATGAGAACTTAATCAAATTTATATTTTTCTAAAATTTGTTTCAGTGTGGATAGTAAAAAGCACATTTTAGTTCTGTGTAGCATAACTGTGATTTTCCAAAATATATTTGAAGAAAAGAACACTAGAATAAACTGTAATTTTTGCATCAATCAAAAAAAATTTGATGAATCTTGGTTTTTTTACCCTCGCTCAGATTCGAAAATGCTTGATAAAAAATTCAGTAGGAGGTAAAGGTGTGGCCACTGTTTTGTCACATGGTACTAGATGAATTTGTTGTAGGACGCATTACCGGCCATTCGGAAAATCTATGCATAAATAGCGCTGTGTAAGCTAGTATGTTAATATTTGATCTTAGCATAAATGTCAAAACGTCAGCTTTTTAGGAAGTTCATACATGCATGAAATGTGGGAATCCAAAGGCATAAACGATGCGAGTGAATATTTTAAAACTTTTGATTTTGGTGGTAAGTTTCTTAAATTTTTTTTTACATTCAAGCAAGTTAAAAAATGCGAATGAAATGCTTTAATTATACTAATCACTGTTAATTACCATAAAATTTTTTCTTAAATATTTTGATAAAGACGTACCTTAAGTGTTAAAATTATGGTATTTCAAGAAGTCATTACAAATCACAAAAGTATTGATATATGTAGCGCCGTGGGTATCCTAGTGGTAACAGCATCGTATTCCAAGCCTGAAGGTCTGGGTTTGATGCCCTATGACACCAAATACCGTCCGAGTACACACGGAGTACGTGCTCGTAAAATCAGGGGGTCCGAAATCCTTGTAGGTGATCGCAAAGTGTGCAGGGGGCTAGAAAATATTTTATCTCCCATCCAGTCCCATGCATATGTTTTCGAGTTGGAGACAGGTGGTGTCACCATCTATCGTGTAAGAACCTAGCCAAATCGTACTGTCACCTATATGGTGCTAAAAGCTAACGACAGGCATACACGGTGCCACGGTGAATTTCGTGGGCCTCGATCTGAACCGTCTGACAGGTGGCAATAGAAACAACATTGATATACAGTGACATCTGTAATTAAACCCACCTTATTTTTACTTGATTAATTTAACTTTCAGTGTAAATGTAATACAGAGGAATAGAAAGGAAAGAAACGACACTGTAGGTATAAATGAAGAGTCGTGGATATTGAAGTGTGTGGAAGTGTCCGTATTTTCCCATTCTGGTGTTTCTTTGTTGTTGTTGTCATGTCCTTCCCGCAGGGAAGGAATGAAATTTGCCATTGCTTGTGAGACAGGTTGGACTTCTTAACGATAGATGGCGACACCACCTATCTCCACCTCCACAGTTTTGGCATGGAACTGAAGGGGAGGGAAATATTCTCCAGCCCCCTGCACTCGTGGTTTCTGCTGCGACCGCCCACAAGACTTTCGGACCCACTGATTTAACGAGCACGTACTCCGTCTATACTCGGTGGTATTTAGTGGCATCGCGCATTGAACCCAAGCCCTCCGGTCTGGAGTCCGATGCTCTAACCACTAGGCTACCCCACGGCCCCCATGGTGTTTCTTTAAAGGTGGAATACGTCCCACCTGTCCAAGCACTACGTGACGCAGTCGAGATTACTATTCGATCATTGGTCCTTGTCACCTCTAGTGCGGTGGAATTTAAGCCAGATATTGATGGGGTAACTGCACCTATCACGTCTCTGACGACCGGATAAAAGGAGGTCAAAGGATGATTTGCAATAGAACATAAGTCTTTGATTGTCCGGTCTTGGATACTTTCCCACGGAAAATACGTCACTGTTGAGACGGCATTTGTTTCCTAACAGGAAATAGGTTCTTTAGTGAAGACCGCCGCTGACTCTAAACCAACCCATAAATGATAAACCATTTATTTATGATTCTGGTACAACAATGTCTTTCTTTTAATGATCTGTCAACACAAGCCATGCTTTGAATTTCATTTAGCAAAGCAACTCTTCATTCTAAAGCAACGATGTGGTGACAGACCCCGTAATTTTTAACCGTAATCAAACGATGAGGACATCTTAGCTGGCACCCTACTCTCCTAATTTTGAAGCCCTTGGCTTAGAAATTGGAGGACTTTGAATCACGATACATTTAACGAGCATCAGCCTCACCCCACTGCGGGTCTTTAGGGGCACTAGGGTTTGATAGTTTGAGGCCATCAGCAATGTTGCCAATTTTATCCAGATGCAATGAAAACGATTAAGGATGCGTCATTTTTTTTCTGCGCGTGATTAAAATGTTATATCCTTAATTTTACGTTTGAATGAGGTAGTATGGTTCAATTAAAAAGATTGGACTATATAAGATTAAGGTAGAATTTATACTATTGTAAATTTTTAAACAATAATTTTTATTTTATACTAGCTTTCATGGCCCGGCGTTGCACGGGCTTTTACCGAGGGCATACATATGTGCATATGTGAAATTAACATGGGGATTAAGTTACACCGAGAGTATAACTTAATCCCCATGTTAATTTCCTCCTTTTTTTTTCTGACGCCAACACTTTTGTGTGGTTTTGACGCGTACGATGCGAGTGCATGACCCGTGAGTGCTTGTCATGGCTTTGCCGCTTAACATTTTCCCTTCTCTTCACAAATTCAACACTTCCAATATTATTTTTCGAAATTACATTGATTTCTTTGTTTCTTTCCTCTCCGCTTAGCCCGGTGTTGCACGGGCTTTTACCGAGTGAATAACTTCATCCCCATGGAAATTTCGTGTTTCCCTCAGGCCGATAGCACTTATGTGCGCGATGAGAGTGATTTCTTCAACTATGTCATTAAAACTCCCTTTTTCGAAATTTGTTCTTGCGTTGGTGTGGTGTTCTAATTATTAGAGATGGGTGAAAGCTCAGGTGTCGTCCTCGTCACTTGACCATGGTTGAAAATTTCGAGGTCCATCGCCAATAACCCTCGAATAGGCGAACAGTGCGAATTTAAAAATCACTCACTCAGTTTTTAGTTCTTTCGTTGCAATTTTTTAGTCCCCGGAAACGAAAATGTAGCCTTTTTAAAGATAGTTGTATGTTGAAAAAAGACAGAAAAGTAGAAATTTTTCAAATTTCAAAATTTTACTACTATTTTAAATATTGAAGTAAAATTGTGAGGATTTTTTGAAATATTCGACACACGGGAAAAATGTTTCATGCAATTATCTTTATAAAAGAAGAAATTATTAAATGATTGTTTTAAGTATTTTGAGTGTTTTATTAAAATTTGTTTCGAATACATAACATACTGCCATGGAAATTCACCTTCCTTTATCAAAGTTCCTGGTATGTGTGTGATTCCTTTATGTTAACGTCACTACAATTCCCTTTTTCGAAAAAAAAAATATTTTCCAGATCTTACTAATGTCAAACAGGTTTCAGTTCTCTTTCTACAGCACGGTGTTACAGTGGCTTTTTTGAGTGTAGAACTATTTTCCCCCTGACTCTCCCCTCAGATATAAGATTTATCTTCAATTTTCTATTCATGACATATCAAAAACAATATTGCTTTAGTAAAAAAATAATAAATTTAAACAATAAAAAGAAAACTATTTTGATGCTTGAGTAAAAAAAAGTCATCATTTTTTAATAATAGATAATTTTTAGGAATCTAAAATAATAAAATAATTTTCAGGTTTTCATTAATCAATCAATCGCTACTTACAGTTAGCTTTAAAATGTCTCTAGAACGTATTTTTATCCAAAATAATAGGCGATATACTTTTTATTAACAAATAATTAATTTAATAAGGAAATAATAGAAATATTCATTTGATTTTAAAAAATATATTAATTTAAATCCACATTATCTATAAATAATATTAAAAAAAATTCTACAGATAGCTCTTGAAACGTTTGGAGATGTTTGATTAAACATATGTAAGTGCTAAGAAAAACACTATGTGAAAAACCTAGTTATAAGTACACATTCACTGAAAAAAATCATTCAAAAAGCAAATAATACTATCTGATAAAAATATTTAATTTTTTTATTTTAATTTTAGTTTTTCATTCGGCACTGTGTTAATTAAATTATTTAAACACGTATCTGAAGAAAAAAAGTTTTTTTTAATACAAAACTAACTTATTAATTATTTTATGATAAAATTGATTTAAAATGTTCATAAGCCTTTATTTACATATTCACAGCATAAAATTCAAAAATAAAATAATACATGTGATAGAAAATATATTTCAGAATATTTCCTTTTGTGTGTAATGATGTGTGGCGACACAATGTCCAGTAGGAGAAAAAATTTAAGACAAGTATGAAAAAAGCGACAGGCGGGTTTCTGCGAGGCGGACACCCTCCTTCGCATTGACCGCGCATGGCAGTGCTGCAGTTATAGTCTTGAGTGTAGCGGGAGCTCTGAGCACTCCGCCACAAGAGCAGTTAACATTGAATGCAATAAATAAAAGTGGATCAAAAATAGTTTAGAGAATTGAATTTAGCAAATAAAAAGAGAAATTTAAGTTATGGAGGATTGTACGAGTCCAGGAGAATTCTCCTGGGTCGCTTCCTCTTAATATTGGCTGTATAATTTTCAAGGTTTTGCATATTAATATTATCAGAGCTATTGAGTGAATCAAAAAATTTAATCGAGTGATCTTGGATATGCTGCTTAAAAAATGGTATATTTAAAAAAAAAAAATGAAAAGTACATAAAAATAACAGAGGATCACATGTTAGAATAAGTATTTATCAGTACAATTAATTTACCTGGGAAAAATTAGCAGAAATGAAAAAATCGTAATCCGTTGATTCTAACTCCGAGCTACACGATATCACTCCGCATGAAGTAAAAATTGGGACTACTTTTTAAAAATTCTTTAAAAAAAAAGTTTTGGAAATTTTATTTTTTAAATGAATGGGTCTAAAAGAGAAAGGCTTGAAGTTAATTAGTGCAGAATATCGATTTAATAACACGAAAAGTAATTCATACCCAACAATTTAGAAATAATTTTCATAAAAACGCATCAGTTTTAACACTATTTTAAAAAATTCGGAAAAAATAGAAAATATCATTATTTTACAAAAAAAAATTAAACAGTATCGTGGCGAAATAAATGATCTTTCCGATTCTGTAATTATTTTTTGTCTGATTTGAAAACCGAAAATTCGATGACAATTTTAAGATGGTCGAAAACGTCGGATGACGGGGAAAAAAAATTTTCACTCGCATTTTTTTTTTACTCGCCAAAGTTACTGATTTCCCCCTGTTTAAGGCAGAATTTTTTTAGTTAGTTGCGTTAGATGCGGTCGAAGGCGAAACAGGTCAAATGTCTTTGGCGCAAAGCTAATTTTCGACCCCAATGTTTGGCTAAATGTAAAATCGCGTATTTTAAATTATTTTAAAAATCATTACCTTCATTTTAAGGGCATAATTTTTACGTTAATGCTCTCAAACATCACCAACTATTTGCAAAAATAACGTACTTTGAAATAAAAAGTGTACAAATTACTACTTTTTAATTTATTTCTCAGAAAAACATCAGTTTACGAAAATTACAAAATGTTTTTTAAAATCCGTAATTTTGAAGCACTTTTTTCAAACTTCGTATATATTACGGATAATATTACTGTACACACGGAAAAAAGGTTTTGTGAGATTATATACCTGCATAAATGACGAAGTTATTCAATGTGAAGTAAAAATTGGGACTACTTTTTAAAAATTCTTTTAAAAAAAATTTTTGGGAATTTTATTTTTTAAATTAATGGATCTAAAAGAGAAAGGCTTGAAGTTAATTAGTGTAGAATATCGATTTAATAACACGAAAAGTAATTCATACCCAACGATTTAGAAATAATTTTCATAAAAACGCATCAGTTTTAACACTATTTTAAAAAATTCGAAAGAAATAGAAAATATCGTTATTTTACAAAAAAAGTTATACCGTATCGTGGCGAAATAAATGATCTTTCCGATTCTGTAATTATTTTTTGTCGAATTTTGACACCAAAAATTAGATGACAATTTTAATATGGTGGAAAACGTAAGATTACCGCACGGCCGAAACGGAAGGGAAGTTCCGCCAAGTAAACAACCGCCAGGAGTAAAACAATTAGGCGTTTTAAGGTTTTTAATTAATATCTTTATAACTAATTGCAATATCGGAATATATAAATGGGCAATACGGCTTCCCCGGAAAATTCCCGATCTTTTGGTACCTTCCGCGACTTTCTGCGGGGTGCAGTTCGTGAGAAGATAGACGCACATACATAGATACGTTTGTTTACCTTCGAATTTTAATAGTGTAGACGAGAATTTTCTTCTAGGCTTATAACGTTGATATCTTCTCGCAAGAAAAGTATCAAAAGAGGAAACTTTGAAATATGAAAGGATGTTATTGGTTACTATAAGTCTCACCTAGTTTCTATGTTTATATAATATCTATCGTCTTGTTTGATATGCACCTGCTTTCGTTTCTCGCTGATGCTTATATTAACTTAAAATTGAACAAAAAGGTAGGTGTTAACAGAGTCAATGACGCTAGGGATGTTTTAATTAACAACGTAGGAAGTAAGATGCCAGAAGCGGTAAAATATTTTTTGGTATGGGCATGGTTGTTGACTCTGTCGAATCGTAAGTTTGAGTCCTGGAGTAATACAAGACAAGAGGTGTAGAGAAGTTGACGCACGTTATATCTACAGATGCTCAAAGTCCTCACAATGTACTGGTGTAAAAATTTTCTGAGGGGAGTGGGGGCCAGTTTGTGTCGTCTTCGGTACTTGATCGGGGTTGAAAATTATGGTGATCAATAACATTTGTGTAACTCGTAGCGCGAAGTTATTATACAGTCAGTAAAACATCGCTGACACCTGTATATGTGCATCAATTTTTTCTTAAGATATCCGATCAAAAGTTGACATTTTTGTTTATTTTATTAAATAAAACAATTTTTTTTCTTTTAACAAAACATTTTTTTCTGCGTTACTATACATAATTGGAAACACCGGAAATGAGTCTTATATTTACCGGAAATAGTCACTTAAATTGTTCAAAATCTATCATAATATTTTGAGTTATCCAACTCACCTAAATGTATTTCTATAAAACTTTTTAAATTTTGCATTATTTTCTAAGAAATACACCAAAATAATTTGTACACTATGAAAATTTATGGCATGTTATTTCAATAATAGCCTCATAAAAATACATCACATTTCCTTATAATATTCATTCTATCAGCTGTAAAATTTTTATACATTCCCTAGATAAATGTACGTAGTTTTTTTAGTAATACTTTCGTTGATATAAGTTTATTAATTTTTCTCTAACTGCTTTAAATAACTTTTTTTTTAAATTGCTAAAATTTCTTTTATAAATGTGATTTTTGTATAAATTGCTAATTAAGTATTACTTTTTAGGGATTAATACCAATAAATATTATCCGTAACTTTATAGTTACTTTCAGTTATAGTATGCATCGGCTCGATGGCTGTGAGGTAGCGTGCCTACCTCGTAAATCTAAGGTTGCGGGTTCAACCCCGGCTGGAGTCGATAATTTTTTTGGATGCACAAATCGTAGGTACGCATGCCATGATTATGTGGCGTGTAAAATATCCCTTGAGTATGAAGTTAGCTCTGGTATTCACGGCAATATTTAGCATACGACGAGATTTTGAATTAAATAATATTCAAACGTCACAATTTGGCAGCGGGAGTCGCTGCTAGATGGTACCACTTTAAAACAAACAAGTTATAGTATGCCATTTTTAAAAGCCCTCTGAACGTGTTCGTTTACTTTAATTGTTCAAAACTGCTTCCATCGAAATAAATAGATTCTGAGTAGGGTTGGTAGAGTGATTTCAATGAATCGGATACTTTTCTCACATGTGCAGACGTTATGGAGTTTCGAGTCTTTAAATTCTCAGTAGTGTCAACTGATTTCTCATAAATAAAGGCCACCAGATGACCCCTCAAGAAATAATAAATGCTCTGTGTCTGTCCAAATGTATTGAGTCTCCATAATATTCGAAAATTTACAGATACTCCCCGTCTGCATGTGTCAAGTATTACCCCTATTTTAAGAGAGGTCTAAGCGTCCATTTTAAAATGAGAACACGTACAGTTTTGAAAGGAAAAGTTTCAGATCCCTCTTTCTCTGGTGTTTCCTTCTTCAATTCAAATGCCGAAAAGTTGTTATTTTAAGGCTTCACTGGAAAACAAGAAAAATGACGGACACACTTAAAAATAATATAGGAAAGCTTGGCTACCCGTGTACAGTTTTGAAACGAGTTGCCTTTCGCATTATGTTGCTCGTGTTGCAGCAGACATTTTTAAGGGAGTAAAACGCTGAAGGTGAAAGTTTAATCATTAGGGTAACAAGTTTTGGATGTTTTACTTCCTAAGAAGATTTGGAACACAACAACGCGTAAAATGTGTTCTGTATGTAATTTGGTACAGCGTCTTTTTAAAATAGGAGTTTGAACAAATTCTCACGAACTTGCGCATAACAAAAAATTGCTTTTAGCTCAAACGCGAAAAGGGTTTTATATTATTTAATTACACTAACATTTAAAAAAAAGGCTGGAAGATTTTATAGCGAAGATAATTAATATAGTGGATTTAGTATTGAAAGGCGAGTAATTACCGTAATATCTAGAGTTTAACGCATACCGCAGTATAACGAGCACCTATACTTCAAAGCTGCAGTTTTCAGTTTTTAGGTATATTTATCGTATAAAGCACACCCCTTTTTTATACGAAGAAACCTGGAATGTGCTCTTATGTTTTAAAGTCATTAATTCGAGATATTATTTCACTCTTTAGTAAAAAATAATGTACTTCTAGAATTATTACCCTACAAGTTCATAAGAAATGTTATTTCTTTCAAGGAAACAGTATTTCTCGATATATGTAGAATATTAATTTTTTCTATGCTCATCTTTAAAGATCTCACTTTTATACTCGGCGTATAATGCGCACCCGTATATATATAAATTTCGATCTTATTTTTTGGGTAAAAAGTGCGTGTTATACCCGGATTTTACGGTAACTTAATATAGTTATTTTTTTTAGTATAAGTTAATTCATTTTTGAAACCATTAAGAGCGATTTCAATTTTATTCATATCTGTCGAAATTTAAAATCATTAGCATGGTGTGGAAGTTTGGAGATCAGATCAGCCAGCTAAAGTATCGTCCTAGTAACTTGTGAAAGAGGTTCAAAATTACCAATGAGTGTCATTAGCCCTCGCGTTGTTTCTTTGAGTGAGTGAATATTAACGTCCCACTGTTCAGCTACACGAGGGCTTTTGGGGACGGTCCGCGTAATTTTGAACCATGGTCAAGTGACGCGGACGACACCTGAGCTGGCACCCCCTCTCCTAACTACCCCACCACACCAATGGGAGGACGTTTGAGCTCTCGACAGATTTTACGTGCATCGCTCCCCTACACGGTGGGTCTTCAGTGGTACTGGAATCGAACTCATGACACGCTAGCCACGATCCGATGCCTAGACCACTTGGCTACCGCGGACACGTTGTTTCTTTGAGTAAGAATTCTTTGAGAGTTTCATAAATATTGCACTATAAAGGAGGCATTGATAATGGACCTCGTAATTTTGAACCTTGATCAGGTAACAAAAACGATATCTTAGCTGGACGCCCTTCTCCTAACCACCACATCACACCAATGGAAGGACAATGAGCATCAACAGATTTAACTTGCATTGGCCGCTGATACACAGTGGGTCTTCAGTATCACCAAGACTCTAACCCGCAATACTTCAGTAACTAGTTCGAAACCATGACACTAGATTACCACTTCTTGTTGTAGTCGCAGTGGCCAAGGTAACGGACTCGTGGCAGGCATTCTTGAGTACGAGCCCAGTGCCGTTGAAGACCCGCTGTGTCGGAGGGCGATGCACGTTAAAGCTCTCAAGAGCTCAAACGTCCTTTCATTGGTATGATGTGGTAGTTAGAAGAAGTGGGTGCCAGCTCAGGTATCGCCCTCGTTGCTTCACCATGGTTTAAAATTACGAGGTCACCAGAAGCCCTCGTGTAGCTGAACACTGCGACATTAATATTTACTCACTCACTCGCCATTTCTTGCTACTCTAATGAATGAGAGAATATTAACGTCGCACTGTTCAGCTACACTAGGGCTTTTGGCGACGGACCTTGTCATTTTGAACCATGGTTAAGTGATGGGGACGACACTTGAGTGGCACCCCCCCCTCCCCTAACTACCACACTCTTGCTGCTTAAAAGTGGGACGTCAATGAAAAGTGCACCCAATAGAATTGCGAATGTTATTTCAAGTTTCTTTATTCTGACGACGTGTACTTCCTGAAATCTTTATGGAGTTTGATTTTGCAATTTTTAGAGAGTTGTTACCACAGAGTTTCATTGATGACACTTATAAATTTGGAACTCTTTCGACAACATCCTTTTTTTACAGTTTTTAAACAGATTATTATTTCTCGTAGTTATTGATCAGTCTAACTGACGCCTGTAATGAAAATCGAAACTAAAATGTATCTGCTTGAATTAAGAGAATCAAATAATTACTCATAAAACTAAATGTTTCTATTTTTAGCTTCTTTTTATCAAAAAAACGCGGAGTTTTTTTCAGAAACGTGGCGTTAAGAAATATGCAGGATTTCGAAAAAGTAAAAGTACCAAATATCTCGCAGAAAAGAAAAAGATAATAGTTCTTCAATAATCCTAGAAAGATAACTACATTCGATGTGGAGAATAAAATCTATATTTTTTCTAAACAAATATTTAATGGGAATTACTAAGGTTTTTTTTAAAAGTAAACTAAATCACATACATATATAGCATATATAATGGCTTCCTATACATTTCGATTTCAATTGCTGTAATGGTTGCGCTATTATAAATGATTAGTTATTATTATTTTACGATTTGTTCCATGACGGAAGGTGTAATGGATGCCCATTTGCCTAATGGTCTTGATCGTTTTTAGTAGTGCTACTGTCTCTCTAAGCAGTGATAACGACCACTGATGTTTGATTTTCCAAAAAAGAAAAAAAAATGTCTGACGCTTTTTTGCTTGATATTTATTATGTAATACGTTATTCTTGGAGTTTATTTTCATACTTTAATAGCTAGCAGTATATCATAAAAAATGAACGCTCTTTGCTTACTTAACATATTTGAAGGCTAAAGGATTATTATTTACTTTTTTTCGCATTAACCATTCAGTTGCTTTATTAGGATATTACAGACAAGACTAAATGTAACTGAAGCTCAATTTCACCAAAGAGACGTGTCCACGGTAGTATAATGGTTATGGTCACACTCTCGCAGGTGGCGTGTCACTGAAAACCCGTCGTATAGCAAGGCTGATGTACGCTATATATGCCATGATTTAGAGTCCTTACGTTGGTGTGGTGTAGTAATTTGGTGAGGGAATCAGCACAGGTTTCGTTCTCGACACTTGGCCCAGGTTCAGATTTACAAAATCTGCAGCCAATTGTTCTTGTGTTGCTTAATGGAGAGTTAATAAATCATCAATTACTTATCAACCAAATAACTCTAACTTCAGTTTCAAATAAATTGAAACATTTCGAAGCAACAAGAGAGATATTAGTGATGGACTTTGTAATATTGAACCCTTCTCAAGTGTCGAAGATGACATCTGAGATGTCTCCGTATCTCTCCAAGGAGAGGACATTAATTCTGCTGTTGATAATACCACTTGTCTGACGGTGTCAACTCAAGGCCCACGAAATTCATCGTGGCATAAGCCTAAATGTAAGTCTCTCATTATCCGTAGCTATGAGCACCATGCAGGTGACAGTTACGATTTGGCTCGTTCCCTCCAGTTTTGAGGGAGAACACCCTGAAGCTGGGCAGGGGCTTCCCGTCTCTCTTCCCCTTCCACCAACTGCCCGAGAGGACTTGATTCCTCGATGGTTATTTAAAGTACCCACCTGCCGCGAATGCCCTATTCATTTACAAACGTCCATTTAATAAAACACAAAAATTTACCACTCCTGCCCACATCTTGACATTTATTGGTTGCCATAACAGCCAGCTGCTCTCAAGTCCTGCGTCAGTTCATTGCTTAAAAACGCATGGTTTATGGACTTGATCTAGATGTTTCTATCGATCAAGTGGAATAAGAAACAACACAAACGTTAATGCCTTCTCTCCCTTGCCCTACAGCAGCGCTCCTCAAAGTGTAAGAAGCGCCCCCTAGAAGGGCGGGATAACTCTACGTGAGGGCGTGAGGCGAGAATATCGAAAAGAAAATATTGAAATTAATTGTAAAAATTTACTAAAACAAAGCGAAACACGCACAAATACATTCTGACATAATAAAAATAAAATACATATTAACACTGATACAGTATACTTATAAATGTATCCGTAGTGCACAAAGTATTTGATATTTTAATTTAGTATTGATGAATTAAATAAGTTCAGTAATTACTAGTGACTACCATGGACTTGCCATGTACAAAATTAAATATCTTGATAATTTGTACGATTTTTAATTGAAGTCGATTGTAGTCTTAGCGTCAAATTACCTTAGTACCCACTCAATACAATGTTATTGTATAAGGGGAGAGGGCAATGAAATCTAAGACTGAAAACTGGGTCACAAAATTTGAAGAATCACTGCCCTACGGCACAGCAGCCAGCGTCACTAGCCACTATGTGGGTGGACGCGGCTCTCACATACACTGATCCTTGAAGGACTTAACCTCCTCCACAAGGCAGATCTTCAGTTGATCAAGATTCCAACTCACGACGGAAACAATGCTGCCAATGAGTTCCCGATAGTGACAACTCGACTACCATACAGGGGCGTCTTAAGACTCTTTGAGGCCCTGGCCCATAGAAATTAAGATTTTTGAGGCCCTGTGCCGTTATGCAAAACTAGGTCCTACTTGAAATCTTTAAAAGCAGCATATAGCATGCATTGTTAAATAATAGTTCAAATGATAATTTTATACAAATAAATGCGCCGACTCATAATCTCAAAACCTAGGTTCGACCGATGGCCGCATTTCGACTAAATGAGT